>WBNM01010402.1:0-64611 GCA_013399055.1 Ramphastos sulfuratus | reverse complement strand
TCACATTGTTATATCTCCATTAACAAAAGATTGGTTTGGTCTTGCCAAAGTGAGGGGGATTTGTGTATTTGGATGGATGTTGTTTCTTTTGTGTTTAATAACTGCAATATGAATTCAGTAGAGAATGACTGTATTTGCTACGTGTTTTTATGTATAGTGAAAGAACTTTGGAGCTCTCTTACTGCTTAGGCTTACTGCTGTGGTGAAGAAGGATGTTAATCTTCAGAAAACTCATCAGAAGATCCTTTATCTCATTCTCTGGTCAGCATTGAGATTCAAAAGATTCACAAGATTCATTGAAACCTGGAGGCTGCCTAGAAAAAGAATGGGAGGATAGACAGCAAACACTTTAGGCTTACTTGACAAATTAAACCTTTAGGGGCTGGATGCTTATGTGATTTAGATTTTCCTCAGTGAACATTCACTTACATGACTGTCAGCATCAAGCTTTATCTTTGGTTTTGGTTCAGTCTTGAGACATTGCGTTTGTGAGGCTTACAAGGTACTGCTTCTCTAAAGCCAGTGATGGACTAAGGGATATAAAAGATGGTTGCTTTCTTTCAAGACTAGGATTCTATTCTAATTCAGATGAGCTAAGCTGAAGACCCAATGTATAAACAGAAGTCAGAAGAGTCTGGGCTCATAAGTAGGGTTGTTTAACCTAACAGTCCATACTTGCAAATTCAGTCTTCAAATTAATTTAACCACTTATTTGTGATGCATGTACAGAGTCAGAGAATGCTAGAAGCATTAAGTAAAAGCAATGTGCATGTAGTTGTCTAACTGCTGAAGACTGATGGTCACCTACCTTCAGAAATTATGTGAACAGATTGTGATATGGATACTCTATTCTTCCTCTTTCCATCCTCCCACCATTTTTAACATGGATAAACTGTGATTACAAAGTACCATTATTACTAACTTCTACAATATGTTTATTCTTACATTTTAATGTCAAAAGAGCTGTCATTCCTTTGAAATCTACTGTTTGTTGGCTAAAGCAGTTAGAGGATTAACTTCAAATTCAGATCAGGCAGATCTAAAATGATGAGTTAAAAGATTTTTAAGACTTGGAAGGCAATGACTTTGTTAATTCTGGATGGTGATCAGACTGTCTCTTGCAATAAGTAAATGGCACAAGATGCCAGCCAATTGTCAGAGAACATGACCAATGTGCTGTAATTTAGCTTTCTAAGAACATGTGATGATATTACACATCAAAACTTTTGCTTTTGCAAATACCCCTGTTCTGACAACTCTCTCACAACTAAATCCAATTCAGATATTCAAATTAATGATCAAGTAAGTGTTTCCCATCTGCATTTGTTTAATACAAATCTATAAGATAAAACTGTTTACCTATATTTCATGAATGTGATGGTTTGGGAGTTACCTGCCCCCCACTCTATGAAAATCACCCCGACTAGACTCAGCCGGCTGGAAGTTAAGGACTGAAGCTCTATTTACAGCTTAGCACAATATACAAGCAGATATATACACAGTATACAGGAATATTTACAGAAATATACAAGTTAAAAGTAATACAGAAACACAATACTCCTCCTAGAAATCAGAGTCCCCAGGAGGGGCTCACGCCCACCCTTCCACCTTCTTTCCACCCCTCTACCTTATCCCAGGGTTTGCCTTACATGCAAGGTGAGTTTGGAGGATTGGCCAGGGGGGTTAGCAGCAGGATGATTAGTTGGGTTACACAGCTGCAAAAGCCAGAGAGAAAGACACACCAACTGACAGAGAGAGGCTCTTTGTTATCTCTGTTTGTGTCCTTGTTTTTATACATCTCAGCAAGCCTATGAGTGAAGAAGACATCACTATTGTTTTCTTTTCACAGCCTATAATATAATTTTTTTCATTGAAATATTCAAATTATCCTCAAATCAGCATAATGAAATATCTCTGCAGCAAGCAATAATTATCCTGTCTCTAGGGAAGGAAACTGTACCAAAACTCTGTATCCATCTGCCTGACTTTTCACTGCTGGTGAAATACTTACAGTCTCATTCATTTCCATGACTGCAGGATCTGCTTTCTGTTAAACAGAAACTGTTGCTGCCCATTGCTTGCCCTTACTACTTTTGTTTCAGAAATTGTTAGGTCAGTTGTGACCCCATACTTTGTTTTTATTAACTCTCAATTAATTCCTAAACTATTCTTAACTGAATATCTTAGGAGACTGTGCAAGAAAAAACATGTTAAGCTGAGAAACTTTTAAGCCAAGTTTAATTTAAATTAGTTTAAATTGGCATGAAAAAGAATTTTGCAGAAAAAACCCAAACCTTCACCTCTAATTCACAGGCAAGTGATTTCCCTAATCATTTTGGAGACTTTGTCTCACTTCAGAAACCATCTCATTGAAGAAAATACATGTTGAATAAACATCACCAGTTTACTTGTTTTTCTTTTCATTGATTGTGGAGTTGGTCTCAATATTTCAATTATTCAGCTGACCTTTCTTCAGTGTATTTGTTGCAACACAGAAGAAACAAATACTTTAGCAAAAGTAATGCAGAGCTAAACGTTATAAATATGGAATGGGCAGCAAGACTTTTTTTTTTGTTCTAAAATTTTTCTGTAGGAGGCATTTCTGTTTCAAATTGTACATTTGCAATAGGTCAAACTCAGAGAAAGGTAGCTCTAATTGCTCATAATTACAATCTCTATTTAATGCAAGAAAGTAAAACTCATGCAGAAATATTTTGGAGCTTCTGGTATTATCTTTCTTCAAATACTTGTTGTAAACACCTACTTTGTCTCTAAATGCAAGTATTTTTACATTTATAAGTTCTATTTTAAGTAAATAGCTTGTCTCCATACCCCAAAATCATTCTTATAGACAGAAAAAAATAGGGGCTGTACTAATGACCTGAAGAACAGAAAGGACATTTTTATTTCTTGCATTAACTGACAAACTCAGGTCAATTTTGCAGAAGATAGCTCATGGGGATAATAAATTAGTGACAAAATAGAAAAAAGAAGTAATAATTCAAAAATTACCAGGCCATTAATCTTGTCTTTAAAAGAGAACAAACTAATTTATTTCAGAGAGGGTTAAACCTGAGGTGCAATTTGTAATCTTTTTGATAGCCTAGTAATGTTGAAATATTAATAATGTCATTCTGTGTGATTCGTTTCTTGAACTCAAGCTATTTTTGTGAAAAAGCTGAAGTAGTGATGACATATGGCAACAAGAAAGCTGTAGTTTGATGTTCGTTTTCAGAGAGGTGAGAACTCCATACATGAAGATCACCACTTTGTAGAACAGAATGAGCAGCGTCGCAAATGAAGATTCATTGCACTTTCAAAATTCGGTCATCATCACTGCAGAGAATAGAATAGTTTGAGTCCAGTTGTCATACATACCATCAGAAAATATGCCAAATTAAGGAAGAAGGGTCAATTCTACAAGACTTTGTCAGGTGGTTACCCCTAAAGGAGAAGCAATTTGTTTGGTGTTTTTTTCTGTAAGGATCTGTTGTGTCTTTACATTGTCTTTGACCTTCCTTATAATCTTTCCCAGCTTTAGACATTGGTTTCTAAACTTAGAAAAAACTTTATTACAGTGAAGCTTTTAAGGCTGCAATCTTCGTGTAATTTCCCAGGTTTTTCAAAGGCTCTTGGGAAGTGGACTGCTGAACTCTTTTCAGTCACTGCAGCTCTTTGTTTGCCTTCCCTTCTCCTTTAAGAAGTTGTCCCGCAAAGGCCACTGAAGAAATAATGTAAAAGTCTGATCCTTTGTGTAAACAAGAGCAGAGTAGGAAGTCTTTGCAGCAGGCTCCTTCGACCTGCCTATGTTCAAAGATGAACAGAGATTGTGGGAAGTTTTCCTTCCATGCTGTGGATTGGGCAAAAGGGACTTTTCATGATTCTGTTCCAACTTGGCCACCTGTGTATTTTTGGAAACCCAGACTTTCAATCCAAAATTTGACATAGTAAAAGTCTAATGAGTAACTCTCATGAGAATTACTAAACTTTACAGAATTCCAGTTATTGTTTGGACTACTGTTGTCTAAAGTATCTATACTNTTCTATGATTCTATGAAATACAGTATTCTTTTTTTATATTTACAGAAGTTCATGCACATTAAACTTTTCTACTCAATTTAGTAGAGTAGGGTTGAGTCATGGGTTGATTTGAATCTGTGGAAGAACACTCAATACCATGCTGCTGTCATGCCAAGTTTAAAACAAAAGCGCTGGTTGGAGCAAAGGATCTTGTG
This sequence comes from Ramphastos sulfuratus, assembly GCA_013399055.1. Taxonomy (NCBI): domain Eukaryota; kingdom Metazoa; phylum Chordata; class Aves; order Piciformes; family Ramphastidae; genus Ramphastos; species Ramphastos sulfuratus. The sequence continues at coordinate 60,376 of WBNM01010402.1, read as the reverse complement.
GCTTGAAGTTCAGATTGTAACATGAGAGGCTTCCTATTTTTAGTTGCTACTTCAGGTTTCTGGGTTTGGCGTGTTGGTTTTTTCCTCTGTGGTGTTGAGGAGAACTGTTTTATTGTTGGCTTTTGTTGCTGTCTCTGCTTTTTCTGTGCTTTTCTGTGATACAGACTAAGGTAATTGTGCATTGTAACATCTCATTAAAGACTCTTTATCTCAACTCAGGTTTGATTTTATTCTTGTTGTGTTACTTTCTTTCCCAATCTGTGGGGGAAGGGTCTTGTGAGAGTATGCTGTGTGAAAGCAATACAATTTTAATACTTCTCTCTGTGTGCTACTAAAACAAACAGAAAATGTGGTTTAGATGCTTAAATATATTTTTTAATTTGCTTTAGAAAGATTAGAGTTTGACTGCGCTTACGTGATAACAATCCTAAATTCTACTGTTTGTTTAAAATTGTTGGATGTTTTGCTGGGGAAACTCCACTAAGGTTTATTGGAGCTCTCTCAAGATTCTGATTGTGAATTCAGTGTTTCTGAAAAGCTTTACTTTTGTTTTGTTTTGTTTTTAGACAGAAGTGATGCAGTTGAGCTTCCAGTAAAATTTGTTCCTCGGCATGCTGGTTGCTATCACTGTCAGATTCTTCTGAAATCCTCTCGTGATGTCCGTGTCTATGAGATTGAATGTGTAGTGAACACAGCCCATGCTGAAGCACAGCTTGAATTTGTAACTCCAGCTTACCAGGCAGTGGTTCAGGATATTCCAATTGTAAGTTCATTTTATTACTAGAAACTAAACTAAGATTCGGGATTTTGAAAAACTGGGCTCTGGGTCAATACTGATAAAATTTACAGTTGTTAAATGCACAAACACTGACCTGAGTAATAGTACTGAGTCTGAGAGACTTTCAAAGAAGGAAATGAGAATTGAGGTATTATCCTATTCCCCCAAATCTAGTTTTTCTCTGATTTTCATGGATGAAGACCATTGTGGGTCAAAGGATTACTTTCTTTTTTTGTAAGACAGCATCTAATTAGCTCTTGAATACCAATTTATCTTCTTTTTTCAGATGGATGTTAAGCTTTTTGCAGATTAGGCATTTTGTCATCAGGTAGTTCTTTCAGATAGTAGGAGGCCAAATAACTTTAGTTTAGTTCAGTTTACTCTTTTTATGAAGCCCCCAAGTATGTATTATGAAATCAAAGATGCTTCCTCAATAAGTATTCATACTACTCAGGACAGACATTCTTTAAAACAGATTTCTCTCTTAAAAGATCGGTTTCTGAGAACAGAATACTGTCAATACCACAGAAACTCCTATGGAAACAGAGTCCTTAATTCATAAGATTCATCCTGTAACAATGGGCAAATCACAGAATCACAGAATTAACCAGGTTGGAAAAGACTTTGAGATCATCAAGTGCGACCTATTACCCAAATCTTGCCTCTTCCTTTCCACACCTGAAACACTACATCTTTATTCATAAGCAAATGTTTGAATAAAATAAGGATGACTCAGGTATCTGGGAGGGAGAGGAGTAAGTTAGCTACCTAAACAGAACCAACATAAGAATACATAAATAATACCTCAAGTAAAAGCTATTTGCTTGAAGATGCCAATATTTTTACTCATTTATTACCAGGGCTATCAAGAAATACTTTGGAGAAATAGGGTCAAGTTCTTTCAGTCTTCTACAAAGGCATCAAATTTACATCAGAAATGCTCCTCTGTTATTTTGACAGTTGACCATGGATTTAATCTTTCGATTTAAGTAAGGTGCTCTCTCTGGAAAAGGATTTGGTCAAGCATTAAGCAGCACTATAAAGATACTTGTAAATGTTTGTAATGATACTTATAAATTCTATCTTGACCATTATCTGTATCATGTACATGTTCTTCTAATGAGTATTTGAGCTGACAGTATTGCTGCTGATACCATTGATACGAGTACCTTTCACTACCAGGAGTAAGAGATATGCTATTAGCTTACTTAGTTTTTTAAAATATGTATTTTTTTTATTTCTCTCAGAAGTGCTCTGATAAAATGCATACTTCGTTCTAATTTGATAATTACAAGTACTGGCTGAAATGCATGTTAAGATCTTTAAATGCATAATCTAATTTACCTCTTTTCTTCGATTTCAGAATAACATGTCCAGAAGGGACTGGACAGTTGAAGCAATTTTGGAAGGGCAGGGATTTTATGGCCCTCCTCTAATACATGTGGGTCTGGGTGAAACAGCTCTGTATCCCCTGATGTTCAAGCCCATTGCTGAGTGCATAACAATGGTAAGAGGAAAAATAGTTTCAACATTTGGAAAGGTTGCTTCTGTCATTAAAATTGATATCAGTGTTCAAATCCTGGAAGTGTTTAAGCAGTTAATAGTATTAAACATCTGCCTGAGAGTTAGAAATAGAAATGTCTACTATTTGAAGTGAAAAAGGAAAGGACTAACTTTGCAAAGCTTAAGACTAGGCGTGATGGATTTTCCTACCATGGTCTACTCTAACTTATTTTATTTGCTCTGCTATCAAACCCTCCATTTTAATGAAACTAATTACTCCATAGAGATTCTGAACTTTGATCATAAATATGTACATTGTGTTAATCCGAATTTAAATACATACATTAAATTTTATTTCATTACTTAAGCAGTCAAGTAGTAACGTTGAATATTTAGCATTGCATGCATACATCACAAATCAATTCATGTGATGGATACTTTGTTTCCTAAAATAATTTACATTATGAGTCAAGCCACTACTTACAAGCTGCTTTTGCAGCTGAAATAAAGAGCAGAGCAAAGGCTACGACACCTATAGCAATAAGCAGTAGATGTATTTGTGCCTGTATGCTAGTTGAGAGATTTTGACTGCAGATTGCTCTTCAAATGTATGAGTTGCCAAGGATGATGAAAAAAAATTTTGTGAAGCATTAAGTTATCCTTAACCAACCAAATATTAATGTAGTTTAGGAGTCCAGTATTATAAAATTACTAAAATCCAAAAGCCCTGAATCCTTTGACAAGTAAATATGAAGAACACTTTGATTGAAGGACAGATGGAAACGATTGGGCAAAGTTATATTTCATATAAGGAAAAAAGGTGCACGAGTTGTTATTTTCTTGGGTATTTGTTTTCCAGAAAGTAGCCAAGAAGTATAAAGTCTAGAAATATAAATACTGTATATTCTTGAATTTCATAATTTAGAAAAAATAAAAAGCTTTTGTTTCTTTTATTTTCTTCTCTGTTTAAGAGCAGAGTTAACTGGAAAAGTCAATAATAGCACTTCCTGGTAAGCATGCTTTTTGCCTGGATTTCAGATTAATCATAGAATCATAGAATGGTTTGGATTGAAAGAGACCGCCAAAGGTCAGCTAGACCAACCTGCCTGCAGTGAGCAGGAATATCCTCCACTAGATCAGATTGCCCAGAGCCTTGTGGAGTCTGACCTTGAACATCTCCAGGCACAGGGCTTCAGGCCATAGGGAACTTTTACAGTGCTGACAACTTTTTTTGTTCTTTCTTTGTTGTAGGGAAGGCTTATTCTGCGCAGTGATACAGCTGGCGCAGAGACCATCTTTAACCTTAAAGGAATAGGGCAGAAACCTCTGGCACAGGATTGCATTGTCACAGATTGCCAAGTGAGAAAGGTGACTCGAAAAATTTTGTGGGTGCCCAATTATACCAAGAGGAAGTTAACATACAAGGTAATTTTTTGCAGCGACGTGACAACTATTTTTCTACCTAAGAGCCTGCAAATTATGGATACATAACAAGTATTACTGTAATTGCAAATATGCTATTGTGATTCAGGTATCCATGAGCAGTTGTACCCAACTATAATTTATAGTATATGGATATGTTTACAGTGTCTGATTTACCTGTATGTTCTGTGGAAAAATATTTTTTAGTCTTTCAGTCTGGTTTCTAATGGGACAGCACTTCTTATTGTCCTGTACCTAAGTTTGTGATTAGGTAGAGGAAAGCTTATCAGCTTTGGTGGAGACAGAACAAATGAAATCCAAAAATTAATAGTTTTAGAAATGTTTTTGATGTTTTGTGTAATTTTGTTGACTTGTGAATATTTTCATGATTACATTGGTTGGTTGATTTGTCCTGTACATCCTCCACTTATTACACAGAATCACAGAAACATCCAGGTTGGAGAAAACCCTCAGGATCACCCAGTCCAACCTATAACCCTTCTCTATAAGATTCACCTTAAACCATAGCCCTAAGCACCACATGCAAATGACCCTTAAACACATTCAGGGCTGGTGACTCTTACCTCCTCCCTGGGCAGCTCATTCAGTGCCTGACCACTCTCTCCGTGAAAAACCTTTTCCTAATGTCCAATCTAAACCTACCTAGTCTAAGCTTGAGGCCATTCCCCCTTGTTCTGTCTCCAATTACCTGTGAGAAGAGACCATCAACAGCCTCTCCACAATGTCCCTTCAGGTAGTTGTAGACAGCAATGGGTCCTCCCCTCAGCCTACTCTTCCTCAAGTAACCATCCCCAGCTCCCTCAGTCACTCCTCGTAAGATTTATTCTCTAGGCCCTTCACCAGCTTTGTTCCTTTCCTTTGAACCTGCTCCAGCATTGTATTGTGCTGTATCTCTTGTATTGAGTGTATCTACCCTACAAGATTAGCACCTCACAGATAAACTGGGACACAAATGATATTTTGAAAAAAACATAAATATTCCATTTACTGAAGTAATAAAGCTCAGCCTATATCACAAATTGTCTGAGATGTGCCTGCAGCTGACGAGCATAATAATTTGCAGCTGTGTCCACAAACAATTCACTGCACAGTGAATACCTAGCAATAAATAATTTAGCTGAATTAATGCATGGGTAACTTTGCCTTTGAGGTGTAAATTTAGCTTCACTATTCCATTTTAATAACTGAATATATTAAGCTATAAACTTAATAAAAATTCATTTAATTAAAAAAATAATAACATTGTGTATATGCTGCTCTGTTTCTCACTTTGTTTATCTTATAGCTTCAACCAAAATTAGAGTACTTCTGCCAAAGTTATACCATTTTAAATGAAAGTTAAGCCTGGGAGAAGTGAAAACTTTCTTTCTTTCCTCCATTAAAAAAACTTTCTTCTCTCTGAATAGTGCTTTTCCCACTTCAACCATACATAGTGTGTTCATGTCTGGAGCAGCAATAATTTTTGTATGGGTGGTTTGCTTGTCTGTGCAATAATTAGTAGGTACCAAGAGAGCTGGAGAGGCAAGAAATGCCTTTGGAATTCGGTGGAGGTCATGTGCATGACTCCATCAGTCTGCCTTTAAAAATGCTAAGCAAAACACTTTCAGTGCCCACAAAGATTTCCATGATTAAAAAGACAATTTCCATAAATTCCCTTGAAAAATTTGAACGTTTTTATGAACTATTTTCTACTGATTTATGTGTAAACCTTAGGGAAATACTGCCACTGTGCTCTTCATGGCTCTTCTAGGGGATATTGCAACAAATAGTCTTTCTCATGATTAATTTACTCCTGGATCTGAAAAAAATTCATGAAGAATTTGTGCCCGTATAATGTTAGCCAGAGAGCACATCTTTTACTGAGGCTGAATTAATATAAGGCGACTGACTGCGACGTGAGGGGATTTTAGTGGCTGTAAAATTAGATTCAGATCATCTGACAAGAGTAGGAAGTGTAAAGTGTTTCTATAAAAATCCAATCTGTCATTCTCATGACAACATTTTTTAGACAGTTTTCTCTTGGTTTTGCTGTTGTGCTTTTTTTTACCTTTCTTTCTTTTTTTCCTTCTTTCTTTTTGTTGTTGTTGTTTGTGTTTTGTTTTTCTTTTTCTTTGTATATACAACTACCTGCTAGATAGAAATAATGATCTTGTGTCTCGATGGTTGCTTCTAATGACACCTTTGACAGTAACTTCAGCTATAAAGGTGCCCAATTCTTTCAAGGCTTGGTTTTCCAGTAAAAATGTAAAACCCTGTAACTCTTCTTTTCAGTGCTATTCAAAACAGATGTCATTAAAATGTCAGCTGACAGTTTTTAAGTTATACTTATTGGTGATTCAACTCTGGAAGAGATTTTTTTTGTGGGGGGAGTTTTTTGTTTTGTTTTTGTTTTTGTTTGGTACTATAATTTTGAACATTGTCATTCCATTCTCATTAATCTTAAATAGCTTTCTGCAGAATGAGTTTTGAAAGCTGCGACTGATGTATTAGTTTANGCCTCACCTCAAGCACTGTGTGCAGTTCTGGGCCAGTCACTTCAAGAAGGATATCCAGGTGCTGGAGCAGGCCCAGAGGAGAGCAACAAGACTGGTGAGGGGGATGGAGGGAAAGTCTGACAAGGAGAGGCTGAGGGAGCTGGGGATGTTCAGCCTGGAGAAGAGAAGACTTAAGGAGGACCTTATCACACACTACAACTATCTGAAGAGAAGTTGTAGCCAAGTAGGGGTCAGGCTCTTCTCCCAGGCAACTACTGGCAGGACAAGAGGGCATGGTCTTAAATATTTACAACTTATTTTGACATTATTTCCTGATTGATGTGAAATCTTATTAATGAAGTATTCTTTAAAAAAAAATGTCTATATACATCTTTGTAAATTAACACAATTTATACATAGAATAAGCTAATGATTTTTGAAGATGATAGACCTGTTAGGAAATAGCAGTAAATATCAAAGTGAGATTTTTTTTGCTTTTCCTAACTCACTTTTACAGTTAAAAAGTATATTGTGAGAGGTGTCCCTGCCTATGGCGGGTGGGTTGGAATTAGATGATCTTTGAGTTGCCTTCCAACCTAAACCATTCTGTGATTCTATGATTCACACATTAGGTCACCTGGTACATTTTCTAGTGCTTATGTTCAGGAATGATAGAAAGATGTCCAAAAGTGGAAAAAGTACCAGTAGGAAATTTTTTTGCAAGTCAGCATTAATATTAATATTATTTTTTTGTTGGTAATAGGCTGCTCACAAAATTTATAATGACAATTAGCAATGTTGCATGGATTGCAGGTGCTTTAAATTGGTCAATATTTTAAGAAGTTGCAGTTATTGAGGCCTGTTAAATTCTTTGTGTGCCTGTATTTCTATCTGTATGAATACTGTCTGTATGTATATCTCTATGTAACCCCACTATTGGTATGATTTTATTCTAAAAGGATCTTTAGTTTTTAGTACTGAATGGGTGTGGGACACAAGATTTCCTTTGTCCTGTGCTACAGTTGTCGTGAGACCACCTCTCCCCAAAGCATTTCCAGTTAATGTACTCTGGATGCACCAATGCTGTTGTTAGGTATAACTTCTTAGTTTTTCTAGTGTAGAATAATTTCTAAATGTTACAGTTCTATTTTTATCTTGGCATGCTGATATCTGTTGGGATATCATTGAGACAAGATTTTTGTCTTTCAGTTTTTCTTTGATCATTCCTACATTACAAAGAGTTCTTTGAATGAAAGACTTGTTTCCCTAAATTCCAGTTAATCCATCTGTAATTGTTCATCATTTCCTCCTTGCAAATTAGGGTAATTGCTACAGACTGCCTCTCACACTAAGTGGTCAAAGTAATTTTGCATCCTGTGTTTGATAGCTTACAAATATGAAGAAGTTTTCAGTTTATAGAAGACCCTCTATTTATCCTCTATTTTCTTGCTTCAAAACATATTTTCCTAACAATAATGCCCCTTAGTAGATATTATCAGGTACACTGAGGTACAGTTTGGAACACAGTTTTGCAGATGATTATAGGATGGAAGATTTTATAATGCTACATCTGAGACTAAAATGTGTCCTGACAATCCTCATAGAAATGCATTCAAGTAAGAATCGCACAGAATCACAGAAACATCCAGGTTGGAAAAGACCCTCAAGATCACCAAGTCCAACATATAACCCTACTCTACAAGAAATAGGTCTCTATGTAATATTTAGAAGGAAGTTGAGTTAAAGCTCATTGTATATAAATTCTTTTCATCGCTTCACTCCAAAAATTCCTCTATATTTATGACATCTTTGCAAGAAGTTATTCATATCTAAAATTTCTGGACTCTCCCTTATGTGTACTTTTACATTCTCCATGTTCTCTACTTTTTGTATATTCTTGGATATATCCTTATTATATTAATAGGTGTGCAATATATCTACAATTAAGCAGACAGATAAAATTAGACATTATGCCATACCAGAATGTCAAACATCTGCGATCTTAAAAAGGATTAATTAGGATTCTTGGTACATCCTGAGGTACAGCAATTTATGTTAAACCCAGATTTCACTGTGTTCTGTCTAGTTAGATGTGTCATCACTGTTAAACCCCTTGGTAACACTTCTAAGGAAAATGTGTGTAAAATAGTAAGGCCCTGACTGTGCAGTTCTAGGCATGTGTAAGTAGTTCCATGGTCTGAGTGGGAAACTTTTACTTGCATTGAACAATGACTTAATTTGTCCTTGATATGATCTGTATGTAGCAGCACTACTCCTAGGTTATTCACAGATTCATAGAATACCAGGTTGGAAGTGACCTCAAGGATCATTCAGTCCAACCTCTCAGGGTAAGAATATAGTTTAAATGGGTGGCCCAGCACCCTGTCAAGCTGTGCCTTGAAACAGTTTAATATAAGGGAATGCACCTCCTCCCTTGGGACTTTATTTCAATGTCTAATAGTTCTAATGGTGAAAAAAAATGTCTTGCATCCAGTCTGAATCTCTCGTGCCCATTACCCCTTGTCGTTACCATGTGACTCTGTAAAAAGTGAGTCTCCCTCCTATGATAGCTGCCCTTTAGGTACTAGTACATGTTTATGAGGTCTCCCCTAAGTCTCTCTTCTCAAGGCTGAACAACCCCAGTTCTCTGAGCCTTCCTTCATACAGCAGGTCTTCCAGTCCTCTGATCATTCTTATGGCCCTTCTCTGGACCCTTTCCAGCCAGTCTGCATTCTTCTTGTATAGCAGAGACCAAAACTGTACACAGTACTCAAGGTGTGGCCTACCCAGTGCTGGGTAGAGTGGGAGAATAATATCTTTATCCTTGCTTGTGATATCCTTATTAATGCAGCTCAGCATCCTGTTGTCTTTCTTTGCCACCACAGCACGCCGTTTACTAACGCTGAGCCTTTTATGTATTCTTTTCATGTGCATAAATACTAGGACTTACCAATAGCATACTTTATAGTCCACCTTTTAAAGCAATTAGAATGGTGATGGAGTCACCACCCCCGCCAACGTTTAAAAGGAGGCTGAATGAGGCACTTAGTGCCATGGTTTAGTTAATTAGAAGTGTTAGGTGATAGGTTGAACTTGATGATCTTAGAGGTCTTTTCCAACCTGGTTAATTCTGTGATTCTGTGATATTGTATGTGTAGTGTTCTTGCAACAGGAGCTTCATTTTGATAATCTATCCTCTTTGTGATTTCTCTTCACCAGGTATATTCAGATCTTTCAATTGTGGGTGGTTTACCTGTTATTACTGTAGAACCAGATGACAAAGCTGCTTACACTTTGAGCATATCTCCGTGGAGACGAGGAGTCTTTCAAGGTACAATGTAGAAGCCAAATATATCAAATCCCTATAAATTAGCAGATTAAATCTGTTTACTTTTAATGCTTGTATTTCTGTTCAACATAATCTTTCTTCTGGAGGGAAGGCTACACTTAATGGTGATACTAGTTTTTAAACTGGCTCATATTTTTATTTATGAAGGTGTAACACTGCTAACTGTGTAGTCAGGCCCCTGAAAAATGCTATCATATGTGCAACTTTATATACTTAATTGGTCCTACGAAAATTGACTCATTAAGAATTAATGATTTTGAGTTACCACCAAGTTCTGGGGTCTGAATTTAATTTTCTAAAACCAGTTGAATAACTGCAGGTGTCTTAAAACTATTAGACCTGAAGATGTAATGGCAGACACCAGAATTTGATTATTTTCCTCTAGTTCAATCTATTGACCACAATGCAAGAATTCATAAAGCAAATGTAACAAACTCGATTCATTCTTTGGGATGTGTAGAAGGTAGGGATATAGGAACAGGTTCTTTACTATGAGGGTGGTGGAACACTGGAACTGGTTGCCCAGGAAGGTGGTTGGGGCCCCATCCCTGGAGACATTCAAAGTGAGGCTCAACAGGGCTCTGGGCAACCTGGTCTAGTTGAGTATGTCCCTGCAGACCGCAGGGAGGGTTGGACTAGATGACCTTCAGAGGTCCTTTTCCCCCAGACCATTCTATGATTCTATGATATCTACAATTAATTGCAAATAATTTCTATCAGTCCATGTTTATACTGGTATTCTTCTGATACAATAGCAAGACTCTTGCTTGCTTTAACTGCTATCATTATGTAATATTTAATATTTTATTCTGAAAAAAATAGTTTTGAACAAATATTTCTTTTACAATTCAGATTTCATAATTTTCAAATGTTTAGAAATACTTCTACCTTTCCATGGTGCTCATTTTTTACCTCATAATGTGAAAAGCATGATTGTGGGAATAAGGCTGTAGAATTGGTCTTTTTCTGCTTGTAGAGTGGCTGTTGTAGTAAATCTCAGCAGAGGAAAGTATGAGTGTGTTTGGGAGGGAAGGGACCATCTTAAAGTAACTGCACAGCACTCAAGAAAACTAGATTTGAACAACTTTTGAAACAAAAGGATCTCTGATAATAGATACATCTCTTCTTCCAAAACACTTAATATGTAGTTTGACTCCAAATATTTGATTCTGGTGCCTTCTTAGACAGTTGAGATTAATGACAGCTCATTTTCTCAACATTAGAAAGCTATTAAGTCTTACCCCTGGGGACGCCAAACTAGTTTGCTGTTTTGACCATTTTGGTTTTAGTATCTGCTGTGTAAAATGTAAGTAATAATGCCATCTCAAACCATAGGTCATTTGTGGAAATAAATGGATACTTGTAACAAAACTTGGTTGAGTGCCACTGGAAGATTTCACTGCCTTCTTGCTAAATCTGTAGCCCAGAGACAAAATTCACTTTATATGAACAGGAATCAGTGTGCAGTGGAATTTCTGATCGTCAAAACTGTTCACCAGGAAATACTGAGGATGCACTTTATTTGAAGTTATGAGTTTGTGGGGTTTTTTTTAGGCTTTAAAGATTTAGGAATGTTCTCCTCTTATGATTAAGAAAATCCCCAGTTATTCTATATGTACTGAAAGTTTCAATAGAAGAGATTGCAAGGGATCTATCATACAGCAAATTAATACCTGGTGATAAAAATTGTGCCTTCAAAGGGACAGAAATGCCATGTTCAGATTGACATCTCCTGTGTTCTGTCTGTCCCCTAACTTCTATTACAATGATTTCCATTGTGTTTGGAAGTATTACACGTTCTCTAAGTGAGAAAAAGAGAGAACAGTCAGTCTCTCTAACCCGACAGAACAGTTATTGGTTCAAAGGCTGGGAAGACACGTACGCACTTTTTCAGAAAACAGTTCATTTATTTTACACTTTAAAGTAACTTGATAGAAGGCTGAAGTTATCCTTTGAAATGAGACAGAGCCTAGTTATCTGCCATCCACCCCCTGGCACGGTGCTTGCTTTAATCACTCCCTTAGGAAATCATATTCATTCTTCCTGTGGAGAAAGGACATTTCTGGTTGTGTGACAGAAATTTGTGCATGCTTTCTAATGATTTGGCTGCTGTAGGAGGCAATGGAGTCAAGAGAAGAAAAGCTATTGTCACAGGTTAGAAAGGCAGCAGCTGATTTTGCTGTTAGATGTCATATAAACCAAACTACCAGGTGTCCTATCTAAGGTAACATTAGTTAAGAAGTGCTTACTTTGTGGCTTAAAGGAGAATGGCAGTCTGTTTACTTCATACTGCGCAGGTCTGGAATGTCATATTTATTCCCCAAAGCAGAATTTTTCAACTCTTGGGAAACTGTAATGTCAAAGCTGAGATATATATATGCATTTTTAGCACTTGCAGGATTTTTCAGTAGCCAGCCTGAAGCTTGAGGGTCACAGATGTAGGTGATTCAAGTGGGAATTAATTAGGGCTCAGGAATGCTAGTCCTTTCTAGGTTCAAGATACTACAGGTAAAGTATAATTTAAACACCCCAAAAGAGCAACTATTTAGATATCTAGGTGAGGACGCTCTCATATAGTGCTCAGGGATAATTTCAAGTTTAGAACTCCCTCACTTGTGAGTATAAAACTTTGTAGCCTTGGTGTTGTAGTAGTTTTTGTCATGTTCAATTAAATTCTTATCAAAGAACTTTCACCTTATTGAGCAAATTGTGTGCCTTTTCCCCATACAATCAAAGTAGTTTTGATTGCAAAATTCTATTTCCTTTTCTTTCCTTCTAGTTATTTTGTGATACTTAAGCTAAAAATGGGCCCAGTTCTTTTCAAAAGTCCATTTGGAGGCATTCCATACATGGCTAATAATACAAGCTTTGGCTGCTTTGTAGCTACGTGACAGCTTTAACATAGAAATAATAGCTAATAAACATCTCACACAAGATTCTGGCACTATATAAAATTCTTCAACAGTCTGTTTTCTAAGTAATTGAGCAATTTCCTTTAGGTTTGCTAAAGCACCTTGTACATTTTACTTTATCTTTTGTCAAACTGCTTTCCACAGAATAGAGAAAAAAAAATTCTGGACCAAAGTCCATAATGCTTAAATATTTTTTGTGGAAAAAAATACACTTGATATAGTCAATGTCCTTCTATTAAAAAAAAAAAAACATCTAGCTTTTGGAAAGTAGCTTTCTAATTTTATATATCACCTGTCATTTATTTTTAAGCTACATCTGTACTTAGTAGGCAGCTCTTTTCCTACCTGTAGCTTTTGAAGGTTGCATTGAGGAAAAAGGGCCACAGCCTGTGAGACTGCAGCTGGAGGACAATTGTAATGATGTGGTGAAGCTCATGCCAGTGTATTTTGGCCTGTAAATGAGTTGATTTAACTTCTTATTTTCTGTTTTTTATGTGGTTGATTTCTGCAAATGGATTTACTAATCATTCTAGTTTCATCAGAATCATAAAATCACATGTGAAAGGAAAACCATTCCCGTGGCTTCTTGTAGCCATTGATGTATTTCCAGAACCTGTTCATACCTTTGTTGTAAGCACTTCCTCTTCAACTGAGACACTTTAACAAATTGAGTCTAATTCATGCATAACAAAGACAAAATTAGAAGGATCTTCTGGTTGCTTGATTATTGAGAGTGTCTGTGGCGTACCTCCACTGGATCACTGGAGTTCACTGGAGGAGGACTGCTGTATTTATACATGTTACTATCAGGCAATATGATCCCCAACATAGCTTTTCCATCCATCTCTGTACACCTGGAGAAGCAAATCCTGTATACTTCCACATCATGGTTTAATTGTGACATTAAGAACAGCCAGTGAGAGCTATAAGTAAAAGAATTAACTTCTTATGAAATGCTACCACAACACAGATGATTCAGTCAATGTCAGGAAGAAGTTCTTTACAGTGAGGGTGGTGAAACACTGGCACAGGTTGCCCAGGGAGGTTATGGCAGGGTTACGAACCCTCCCTGGAGGGGTTCAAGGCCAGGTTGGATGAGGCCTTGAGCGACCTGTTCCAGTGGGAGGTGTCCCTGCCTATGGTGGGGGGGTTGGAACTAGATGATCTTTGACATCCCTTCTAACCTAAACCATTCTATGATTCTATGATAGTTCATATTCTCACTCATTTCTCACATATGCAAGCTTTAAAGCTTATTCTAATTCCCTTTCATTGATGCAGGGAGCAGTTAATTTAGTCCCAATATACCACCAAATAGTAAAATTTACAGAACCTCTTTAGAATTTACATTAGTCATCATCAATTTTCAGGTTTTTGTGATGAATTCCATGGCCACACAGCCTTCTGTTCTTATGTCCAGTTAAAATACTGGGATATTGAGGTCTTTTATCATCTCTGCAGCACAAATTAATGATATACAATGCATATCTTTCAAATAGTCTGTTTAAATTACAAAGAAAGGAAAAAGTTTCTTTTTTAATTGGATTTAGAGATGGGATGTTGTATAGCCAACAAATCTGTCTAATATGTGCTGTTACAGTTGCAGTTTAATTGGAAAATAAAACAGCCTGCGTCCTTTTAAAGGGATACATCTTCTCTGAAGCAATCCAAACCAAAGCATCCACTATCAATATGTGAAGTTGCAGAAAATATTTAAACACTGGAAAATTTGCAATGACATTTTGACCCAGAAAACTTTTCACAGAATCACAGTATGTTAGGGATTGGAAGGGACCTCAAAATATCATCTAGTCCAAACCCCCTGCTAGAGCAGAATCACCTAGAGCAAGTCACACAGGAACACATCCAGGCAGATTTTGAATGTTTCCAGTAAAGCAGACTCCATAACCTCTCTGAAAATCCCATTTCAATGTTTTGCTTTTAAAGCAATATTCTATCAGCAAAAAGAAAACCTTTGTCTTTTATGTATTCTGTAATTATTCTTTTTCGGTATGATTCTGGAAATTATACTGAAACTGTTACTTTGGCAAATTTAGCATTTTATATGTATGCCAAAAGACACCTGAGAAATGTTATCTTCTATAATACTTAATAGTGGCATAATTCTGTGGCCAGTTGTCATGAGTTTAGCCAGTGAGGTCTGTGGAAAAATATTCAATGCCATGCTGATGCCAGGCCAGCTTCACAATGAAAGTGCTGGATAGAGCGAAGTGTCACAGGGCTTGAAGTTCAGATTGTAACATGAGAGGCTTCTTCTTACTGTTGCTGCTTCAGGTTTCTGGGTTTGGTGTCTTGGTCTTTTCCACTGGGCTGGCTGTGGGCTTGTGAGGGTGAAAGGATAATTTTATGGCTGGCTTCTGCTGCTGCTTCTGCTTTTGCTATGCTTTTCTGCAAAACAGGCTAAGGAAACTGCACAGCTTGTCATCTCATTAAACTCCTTATCTCTGCCCAATTTTTTTTATGTTACTTCTCCTCCTGTCTGTGTGTGTGGCTTCACTTGAAGGGAAGAGTGTGAAACCAAGGCACCAACTGAACTGTTTAGAATTCTGTCTCTGAGGTGTACATGAAGTCTTGTTTGGTTTTGAACGTATGCTTGAAAACTTGTCAGCCACCATATTTTGACAAGTTACATGCTTATACAACAGCTGACACAGAAATCAGCATGGAGCAACTAGTTGGATGAAAAACCTCTGAATGTTGGAGAGTGTTGTGCGTGAACAAATTATCTTTTCTCAATTGTTTTGCAGCATCATAAGGTAGCACAAGGTGTTGCTGCCTTTGTCTTGAAGACATCATAAAGTAGCACAAGGTATTGCTGCCTTTGCTGAAGACAGTACAAGCAGCAGGGAGTTCTGTAGGGAGGCAGCATGTTTTGCAACTGCAAGATGAACACTTCCAGTAGTAAAGCCCTCTTATATCATGGCCAGGCTTAGGAAAACCTTATTAAAAAATGTCAGCTGGCTTATTTTTTTTATTTTAAATCTGTTGGTTTTGATGTCATTGGAATGCACCATTCTGTCCTGAACAGGGAGAGCGCTCTGCTTAGAAATACTGCCTAAGAAAATACTTTACTTTAGTGTTAAGAGTCAAGTCATGCAGAGCGTGCTACGTACTAAGCATTCTCACTGATAAGGATTCTGTATTTGACTTGAAATGAAAATTAATACACTTTATTGTTATTATTTATTTGCACTTCTTGCTAGCAGTGATTTTTTTTTTATAATTCACTTCCTAATAAAAAATTTAAATAGCTTTGTGCAGTAGTAAATATTATGGTGCCCATGAAAATGATGAAAAACAATTTATGAATATTTTGCAATTAAGCAGATAAACGGAGTTTAAATATGTATGCCATCTGTAGTTAAACTGATTGTTTTTCATTGAAATGCTTTGATGGATTTGAGTGCCTTGCAGAGATCTGAACACATTACATCAATCTAGTTATCTTTATTGATCAAGATTTTAACCTCACTGTTATTAATTCTCTTTGCTTGAGATCTGTTTTCCATAAAGAAGGAAAATTGATTGTCAGCAATTACAGTGCAAATCTTCACTCATTTTGATCTTGCTGTTGCCAGATTATCAGCACAGTGGTTTAGCAATTTAGTTACCATAATTCTTTCACTAGCTCTTGCAGTATTCTTGAGTATTAGCAATTTGCAGTTCTGGAACTTTTCAAGCATTCAAAAATTTGCTGCAAATAATTATTCAGGGTTCTTCAGCCAATTATTTTGATGCTTTTGAGAGCATGTTTTATATAAAGCCAAATAAGTTACAATTTGTTTTATTGTCCCCCACTTAATGATGAAAAAAATTTTTCCAACAGTGAATACTTGTGGTGTGTTCCTCTTTCTTTCACCCATACATATGCACAATACAATATTCTTCAATACAAAGACTTGATGAAGAAAAACTCTGTTGTCATTGGAATAATGAACTATAAAGAATAATTACTTAAAATTTATAATGAAGTGTAACAAAATAATAGAATCATAGAACAGCTTAGGCTGGAAGACATCTTAGACGTCATCTCATCCAACTTCCCTGCCATGGGCAGGAATGCCTGTCAACTAGACCAGGTAACTCGAGGCCCAATCCAACCCGACCATGAACATCTCCATCCACAACCTCCATTCCATTTACTGTAAGGAGGCTTTAGCATATATGATTTAGTGATTCTCGAAATTTAGTCAAGTATTTGTAATCAACTTTAAATCTATAATTTCACATCTTTTCCCTAATTTTCTTATAATTCTCGAGACCTTTCAAGTATATTGGTGGTTAGTATAATACTAAAAAGTAATAAAGTCTTTCTCTTCCACTTTGTCTAAAGTATTGTGCTGCAATAGACCAAATTTTACTGAGGTTATATATTGAGACATAAAATCAGGTTAATTAGTCAATATCTATTCTAAGATCCATCAAATAGGTCCTCTTGTGTCAATATTTGTAACCTCTGAGCACTTCATCAGGCTTCATTCCCCTGAGCATTCCAGGATGGCTTTATTTTTTAAATCATACTTACACATCTACCTTCTCTTTGAAGAATTAAAAAGAAAGGTAATTCAGTAACTTCCTGAAATTGCAAGCTCTCTCCTGCTTATGTGGATGCAATTTCTGGCTTTGTAATGTAATTAACTTTTGGAATGTGTAAAATTTGTTGGTTTTTTTTTTTTTCTTTTAATTAATTGTATGCAATGGATTGGGCTTGTTTGGGAGTTTTGAATAGATTTTTTCTTAACAGAGGGAAGAAAAATCTAAGATTCTAGTATTTTCTAGTTTATGTTTCTTTTTATTTGCATACAGAACTGGTTCCGTTTTTTAAAAAAGTTATTTTCAGCCTCAGTGTTTTGTGCCTGTGCTATCCAGTTTTTGTTGTTCACACAGAGACAGTGGCAATGTCAAGATGACAAACTTTGCTTCCCTGTCGTGGAGTAACATAATCCTTCTTAGCAGAAGTGATTTGTCAATGTTTGTCATGGTGGAATTGCCACCTTATCTAGTTTTCATTGAGCATATCATGAACAAATTTTACTTTTCATAGGCTTCCTGGTAGAATTTTCTTTCAGTTATATTTTATTTGCCTCTTTTATTTCTCTTAAGAGTAACATCATTCTAGCATAGTATTATTACCAAAACTAGCCATAAGGCCATTTTATTAAGACTGATCTCCCCTGAAATGAAGTGAAACTGGAATGTTTAGAAACATGAACACAGCCTTCTGCAGAACTCTGTGATTAGGGCAAGAGAGTTGAGCTTGAAGTATTGTAAATGAGATGGGTGTGCATGGGTCTGTGCACCACAAACTTGGTCAGCTTCTGGCTGCTGAAGTCACGGTGGCCTCCTGAGCCAGTTGTGACCAATGTGGTGCTGCCTCTCCCCCTCTTTACTGCTCCCTTTTCCAAGTCCCACGTGGGCCTTGCTACTTAGCTCTAGCTGTTCCTGCTAGTAAGATGCTAAATTCGGCTACACAGGGAACACACCACGTTCTCTCTGCCATGTGATCTTGTACCACAAATTTATCCCACTCAAAGATGGAGAAACAAAAAATACCATTGAAGGTATGTATTTTCAAATCAAATTGTTCTGGGACTCTCATAAAGTTGTATTAATTCTCCATTTCAAATTAAAAAAAAAAAAACCAAAAACCTCCTCTGTGATTAATTTTCCTGAGTGCTTCATAAGACACAGTTACATTCCCTCCAAGAGGTCATTTCATGGAAATTCTAATGATCTCAAATGGGAAGATTTCTTACTGTATAACATCCTAAAATCAGTCTCCTCCTTGAATTAGTTTTTCATTGTGCTTCAGAGGCAAGAATTAAATCTACAACATATGTTTATATCAGCTTTCAAACTCTCAAGAATGTATTGAAATATTGAGGGACAGTTATTTAGATAAAGTAGTAATGCTATGTCAGGGACACATAGCAACAGAAACAAAACCTGCTTATTTAAAAGCCATTATAACAAATCTTACACAATAACATTAATTTGATTTAATGGAACCATATGGGTCACAGAATCACAGGATGTTAGGGGTTGGAAGTGACCTTGAAAGATCATCGAGTCCAACCCCCTGCCTGAGCAGGATCACCTAAGGTAGTAGATCACACAGGAATGCATCTGGGCAGGTTTTGAATGTCCCCAGAGAAGAAGATTGTGGCAGTTTGAGGCTGGGTGGTGACAGACCACAGAGTTACAGACCTCCAGAAGGTAGAAAGGTCCACCTGGAAAGTGTAATATTTATATTTCTTCCCCAAATCCTGGATCCCTATGAATTTGCCTGAAAAGTCGGATTCTTCTCTTTTCCCTTGCCTCTTTCCTTCCGGGAAGAATGCTCTGGTTCATATCTCCTGTGGAGGAATGGGGCCTGGTTGTCAACCTTGGTGATGCTGCCAATTAGGCCCAAAGTGGCTGAGTTGGGCCTGCAGCTGCCAAGCTGAGTTTTGTGCTGTATCACAAATGCTTTTGGTATGGGGGTAGAGAAGCATGGTAGTGGGGGGGGCATTTAGGCCTGGGATTTTGGGTTTTGTGTGAAGCTTTGGCTTAATGAGATTGTTGTAAGCCCATGTGGCAAGACTGGGCCAAGGTCGGACATAAATTTCTGTATTTTTTATGCTTTGCTGTGCTCACCTCTATGTAGAACTGTAACACTGTAGGTTGTGAATTGCTTCTCCATTTCTGATTCTCCAATCCTTTGTGTGTGAACGTTATTCCTTTGCCCCATTTGCCCTTGGAGTCCTGGTGGATGAAAAGTTCTGCATGGGCCAGCAATGTGCCCTTGTGGCCAAGAGAGCCAATGGCACCCTGGGGTGCATCAAGAAAAGTGTATCCAGCAGGTCTAGGGAGGTTCTTCTCCTCCTCTATTCTGCCTGGAGTCTGTGAGACCACACCTGGAATACTGTGTCCAATTTTGGGCTTCCCAGTTCAGGAGAGACAGGGACCTGCTGGAGAGAGTCTAGCAGAGAGCCATGAGGATGATTGGGGAACTTGAGCATCTGCTCTAACGAGAGACTGAGAACCCTGGGGCTGTTTAGTCTGGAGAAGAGAAGATTGAGAGGAGATATGATGAATGTGTACAAATATCTGAGGGGTGGGTGTCAAGTGGATGGGGCCAATCTTTTTTTCAGTGGTCAGCACCAATATGTCAAGGACCAATGGCTGCAAACTGGAGCATAGAAGGTTTTACCTCAACATGAAGAAAAACTTCTTTACAGTGAGGATGACAGAGCCCTGAAACAGGCTGCCCAGGGAAGTTGTGGAGTCTTCTTCTCTGGAGACTTTCAAAACTTGCTTGGATGCGTTCTTGTGCAAACTAACCTAGGGAATCCTGCCTTGGCAGTGGGGTTGGGCTCGGTGATCTCAGGAGGTCCCTTCCAACCTCTAAGGTTCTGTGATTCTGTGATTTGGAACAATTGAGCAATCTGTCTGCTCATTAAACCACGACAGAGATACATGCTGATTTTTTAAATTAGATTTTATATTATCAAATAGAAATCTTCCAGTTTAAAAAATCTGGTTTTACACTCTCTGTGTATTTTATCTTCCTGAAGTACTTGATTACAACTTCATAGAATCATAGAATCATAGAATGGTAAGGTTGGAAGGGAGATCAAGGATCATCTAGTTCCAACCCCCTGCCATGGGCAGGGACACCTCCCACTAGAACAGGTCACTCAAGGCCTCATCCAACCTGGCCTTGAACACCTCCAGGGAGGGAGCAGCCACAGCCACCCTGGGCAACCTGTGCCCGTGTCTCACCACCCTCACTGGAAAGAACTTCCTTCTAACATCCAGTTTAAATCTCCCCTCTGCCAGTTTAAACCACTGCCCCTAGTCCTGTCATTACAAGACCTTCTAAATAGTCCCTCCTCAGCCTTCTTGTAGGCCTCCTTCAGATACTGGAAGGCTACTATAAGGTCTCCTCAAAGCCTTCTCTTCTCCAGGCTGAAAAGCTTAACATACAATACAATATTGCAGGAATATTTTAACTATTACATTTGTTATCTTCCAGCACTAAAATCAGATACTGTGACTTTAAAACAATAACAGAAACAATTGAGGCAATCTAGGAAATGACACTGGAATGAAAGGTGCTATTATTGTTCACTTATTTTATAATGTTTAATCCATGAGTTTGCTTGCATTTCTTATTACCAATCTGATCATGTCAGTAGAAAAAACATTTTTGGAGGGAAAAGAAGTGGTTAATTTCCATGGATTCACTCAAGACTTAATTTTTATTTCCATAATTTATAATTGGGTGGCTGACACCTGGAGTGGAAGTTTTACTTCATTTTTTATTAGTTTCAAACTGAGGAAATACTCATACATGTCTGGCAGTCTGTTTTATAAAGCTAATGCTCCAGCTAATATAACACCTGGTATCTATTTGTTTTAGGTGTAATTTCATTTGTTGCTGAAGATGAAGACCAACAACAGTCTCAACGTAAGAGCTCACCAGAGAAGACAGATGGTGAACAGGCCTTTGAAAAACTGTCAGCAGAGACACCACAGACTCTTGATGTGGCAAACATGGGTATGTTTGTTGTTATGTTCATTGGCAGTTTACACAAACTCGTATCACAATTTCTTTGTAAATTAAATGTATGTTTAATATGTCAAGCTAGATGCCTGCAAGCACTGTTAAATCAAATATTTAATCCAGGCATCTATGAAACATCTCCTTTTATGATTTTTGAAACATTTTAATGGCTGAACTTGCTTTTCCTTTTTCTATTTTTGTTTGCATCTCTGTCACTGAATGTTACTTGTCTATGGAGAGTGGCAGCACTTGTTAAATGTTTTTAAAAGAAAGTGTCCAATAATATTAACAGTGCTGACATCAAAGCAAGCTGCTCCTGAAATTGACATTGCTGCTTTTCATTCCACTGTGGGAAAAAACCCCTTTCTTTTGACTGAGAGTTACAGATGTTCTTTTGGCCAATTAAAGTAAAATGGAGAGGAGAAAGTTTTAGAGTACCTGGTGCACTTTCAGATTGTCACCTCCTATTCTATTCTAAACTACTCTGCATTATTTTTGACATTTTAAGTATTCCAGGGGAAAAAAAATGTGGCTGAAAATGTGCACACCTAATAGACCAAGGCAGAGTATTTTGTTTGTTTTTAAATTAATTCCTCTACTTTACATTTGTGAGTAAAACTTTGTCTATAGAACTCTACTTCTTATGCTTTTAACACATAAATTGAAATCTATTTCAATTATCAAGCATTATGTTAGATGGGTAATGCATATTTCTCACAAAGAAAGCTATTGAAGAAAGTTCTTTATAACGTGACAAAGACATTTTAATCAACATTTAGTTTTTAGGAAATTGAGAAGAGCTTGCAACTGACAAAATTTGTCTGTGTATTTTCACTTCAGCAGAATGTCTAGTTCTAAATAGAATTAAAAGCTAATTTTATAATTAATGAATAATAAATAATTTTAGTTAACCCAATGTGAATATCAGAAAGCATTCTCTTTTATAGTCTATTAATTTCTATATTTAATACTATGTGGAGGATTGGCACAGGAAGGACATGGAACTGTTGGAGCAGGTCCAGAGGAAGGCCACTAAGATGATCAGAGGGCTGGAGCAGCTCTCCTATGAGGACAGGCTGAGAGAGTTGGGGCTCTTCAGCCTGGAGAAGAGAAGGCTTCGAGGAGACCTTATAGTAGCCTTCCAATATCTGAAGGGGGCCTACAGGAAGGCTGGGGAGGGACTATTTAGAAGGTCTTGCAATGACAGGACTAGGGGCAATGGGTTTAAACTGGCAGAGAGGAGATTTAAACTGGGTGTTAGGAGGAAGTTCTTTCCAGTGAGGGTGGTGAGGCACTGGCACAGGTTGCCCAGGGAGGTTGTGGCTGCTCCCTCCCTGGAGGTGTTGAAGGCCAGGTTGGACGAGGCCTCGAGTGACCTGTACTAGTGGGAGGTGTCCCTGCCTATGGCAGGGGGTTAGAACTAGATGATCCTTGAGGTCCCTTCCAACCTTACCATTCTATGATTCTATGATTCTAATTCATATTTGGCTGTGTTAAGTTACTGCATCTTATCTTTCATTTACTATTTTCACAATTTTTGTGTTGCTGTGGAGTTTTATCTTTGTCCTGTTGTAACCTACATGTTTCTAGTAAGTTGTACTAAGCGAAATTTCATGACTGCTGGCACAATTTAGAGTGTGATTAGGATTGCTTTCTAAATTGGACCTAAAGTAGGACATGAAATGACTTTTCCCTTATACAGTATCACATAATAATAGGATTTTTTTTTCAAACCATAAGGTACATCCTTTCAATGCTCATATCCTAGGAATAGCAAGATTCCATCTCACCTTTAAGTCATCCAGCATCTTCTAGCCTTTTCACAAAACATTATCTTCCATCATAAACATTAATTTGTACTGGACATCTATAATTTTTACAGCTGGGCAAAATATCTGCTTAAAATGACTAAATAGAGATGGAAGGTAACGAAGTGTGATTTAACTTACATGACACTAGTAGTCTTTTCCTGAACTTACTTCCTAGGCATAGAATCATAGAATCATAGAATGCACTGAGATGAAAGGGACCTTTAAAAATCATCTAGCCCAAGCACATCCTCACCTAGACCAGGCTGCTCAGAGCCCCATTAAGCCTGACCTTGAATGACCTTGAATGGGACCTCCACCAACTGCAGGTTCCACTGTTCCACTACCTTTATAGAAAATAAACTTAGCTGAAAGTATGAAACAAAGAAGGTTTATGATGAAAAACATACATCCCTTTAAAATCCTCTTTATTCCTAGCCAATTCTCTGAGAGCCAAATAAATTATATTTATTATTAAATCTAGTAATACTATGTGCTTTTAAGCTTATGTCACCCCAGCTGAGTCTTGGTTTTATCCTACATAGTTTTCTTTCCTATCTATATTTCTTCTGTAGTTTCTAGTAAAAATTAATTACTCTGTGCCTTTTCAGAGGAGAATGATGGATATTTCTCAGATTTAGAATTTCTTACTTGCAGGGTGCACACCACTACTAGAATATTCACACTGAAGTGGTACATCTCAGAGCTGAGAGTCCCCAGGGCTGCTGTTACTGATCTGGGGTAGCAGAAAATAGTGGACTCCTAATGTAGAGAATAACAATATACAGATTTAAGTTTGTAGAGCCAAAACAAATGTGAGGTTGTCCATAGCTGAATAAGATGAGAAAAAAATCTCTGATGCTACACACCTGCACACCAAATCTTTCTGTCTTGCTATCACTTGCTGAAAAATATTCCTTTTAAACATACCAGAAATCACTGCCTTGTTATACACATCTTGGCATTCAATATTATCTTCCAGCACATTATGTAAGTATGTGCATATGTATTTACCTTTTTTCTTCTCTTTTCCGTCTCCAAATTACCTTGTAGCTGTGACTGTAGGAGAAGATAATTTATAGATCAATTTTCATATATTCTTTTCATAATGTCTGCCAAAATCACTCGTCAATGCTCCTCCAAAAGTCTAATGATTTTGAAATTTGTTCATTTTTTTTAATCCTTCATATATAGTTAAGAGCAAGCACTTTTAGGTCTTGCAGTGAAAACCTTATCTAGCAATCCTCATGACAAATCCATTTTATGCTGCCTTGTCCTAGGGCAGGTTAAGAAAAAAAGAAACCAAGACCTAAATGGAAAAATATCTGCAAAACAGATGTAGTAACAGGGGTCTGCCCTTTTCTAAACTGACATGGGTTTTCAGTTTTTTTCCAAAGAGTATTTCTGTCATTTGAGAGAAGAGGCCCTAGTTTGTTATTTTTTTTCTTATGTGAGCCAAAAGTAAAATAAGCCAAAGTGGTTGCTAAGACTGAAGGCAGGATGCAGCTGATTTTCATGTGAGATTTATCTTTAGATATTCCTATATATTGAAGTGCTAAAATCCTAAATCAATATTAGTCATTAATAGATATTTGTTTCATGCTCTGACTAAATGCTGTGAAACCTCCTACACTTGTCAAAAGTTCCTCTCAAACTAGAGGAAATTTTTATACTCTGTTAGGGAGTTCATGGTATCTTCTTAAACTGAACTGCCCTTGGACAATTCACAGAATCACAGAATGTCAGGGGCTGGAAGGGACCTCAAAAGATCATCCAGTCCACCTCCCCTGCCAGAGCAGGATCACCTATACCAGATCATAGAGGAATGCATCCAGGTGGGTTTTGGATGTCTCCAGAGAGGAAGACTCCGCAACCCCCCTGGGCAGCCTGTTCCAGTGTTCTGTCATCTTTAGAGTGAAAAAATTCCGCCTCATGTTTAAATGAAACTTCCTATGCCTCAGCTTCCACCCATTTCTCCTTGTCCTGTCAATTGTTGTGCTCTTTGCTGTGTAGCATATGGGAAACAGCAAGGATGTGGGACTCAGCTTCTGCTAGATCAGCTCAGTTCTCTTCTAAAGAACCCAGAGCGTGAAGTTGCTGCAGTTGCTGCAATGGCTAAGACTTGTGCTGCAGCTGCTAATCTCCCTCTCCTCTTCCACAATTCCTCCTTCTCTCTCTGTTCAGCAGCTATCCTCAGCACAGAGCTGACACTTAAACAACAGCTTTTAATGTTGGTGCCAGTGGTGATATCTCACAGCATTGAGTGCTACAGGTGCAGGATATTTGTTTATACAACATGGGAGTTTTGCACGTGCCATTGTCTTATTACAGCTGCCTTAAGTATTGTCTTTATTCAGTGATAATACTTCCCCTGTGGAATGCCTTTACATTTTTATGCCATTGCCAAGGGTTTTAATTTCTTTATGCTCAAAAGGTATAGCATCAAAATGATACACTATTTGTGAACAATAGTTAGAGTGATAAAAAAAGGATAGTCAGAGTGGTTAGGTCAAGGATTCATTTTGGCAAAGCCTGTTTTAATTATCTTTTTGAAGCTAATTTATCCTTCAACTAGGCTTTCGATGACAGGTGACATTTTCTACTCTGTTATTGTAGTTCTCATGATATGTCTGTGACAGTTAAGTGTCTTTCCTGTTGTCTTCTGTCAATTTATCCTGAGCAGGTTCACTGAGGAACTGATGCCTTTGAAAGGTATTTTGTAAATGTGGTCCTCCCAGACTTCCAGGCTTAAAATCAATCCCTGAGAACTGAACATCTGTGGTAGTACACTGGGGTATCTGTATAACGTAGATAATGAAAGAATTTCTTTGTTCCAGTGACTGTTAAAGGTGATTAAGAGGAAAACAGTACTCAGCATGGTGGCAGTTTAAAATAAGACTTTGCTTTTTTTCATTGTATTTTTTTTTAAAGATCATAAGAACTGAGTATACCATGGTAGATGTTAGGATTTATTCAGTATTAATGCAATAATATGATTAATATGATATACCTCATGCATATTTATTTCTGGAATTATTTCTGGAAAATCTTTCTAACAGGAATATTCATTCAAATAACATTGAGTTATCTAGCTCATAAATTTTGATTGTGTAGTCAACCTATTTTTCAGTCTAATCTACACACTGCCATGTATAAACATATTGTGCTCCACCTTCAGATTAGTTTGTTTTGAGTCTCCCTCTTCACGAAAAAAAAGAAACTTACAGAAGAAATATTCAAAGAAAATAATCCTTATGTAAACTGCATGCATATTTGAAAATGTAAAACACAACTAGAGCTTGCCTCCTTTTTTTTTAATAGCATTTCAGCATTTGCAGCTATGCTTATGCTGGTGCATACAAGCTTTTGGGAATGGTTTAGCACATGTAGAACATTAAGGATTAGACTATTTCAGTGTTTTTTTCCTATGTTGAAAAGAATGTTCAATTATTGTTAGCTTTCTCAGTAGGAGCCCTTCTGCAGTACTGCAGTCTGCTAAGTGTTATGCATTTTCCTGTGCCCTTTTGAGACTCAGAACAGCTTGATTCCCCTAATAAACTAGCATGTTGTTTCGAAACAATTCAGATCTAGCAATGCTTCAAGGGCCTGTGGCCCACATGGCATTCTGTGGGGCATGGTATGCGTGCAATTAAAAAGCTGTGCAAACAAAGCATGGTATCCCATCTAAAATTAATAACAAAAGCGGTCTCTAATTGCTCACGCTGCAATGCTGCTGCTGAGCCTTAGGTTGCATCATTCTTCATGCCGCAGGTGTTTTAATATTGCTGTGCTGAGAATCAAACATCTGCCCTAGCCACAAATAAGAAGTCGCTACATTTGTAAACCTGTACATCTGTATTCTGTCGGATGTCGTAGCATGTAGGATATAAACAGATGAGATTTTTCTTGCCTAATTTAAAAAATCCTGTCATCTGCCTTTTGCTTGTTCTCAGAGTCTGTATAAACTATAAACTATACTGCTGAGAGGCACATTCATTCTGCCATGTCTGGCAGACTTCCAATATTTGTGCATATATGGAATTTTGGCAATTAATAGCCCATTTAATAAATATAGATTCTGGGGGTGGGGAAAAAAACCCAAATCCCAAGGTAAAATAATGAGCATATTTGTCATGATTAAATGGTTAGATGTCTGGACTTCTGCCTGTTCCTTTCAAGTTCACCTATGAAATGACAGATGTGACTTGCACCTTGCTCAATTGAAGCAGCACAGAAGAACCATACTGAATTTTATTTCCCCTTCTGATCCAGCCTTTGGCAGTAGGGCTAAGGTGATAAGTCCAAGTGTAAACCCTTCCTAGTAGTCTGTGACAGAACACATTCAGAGTGCTAAAAAAAATAACATTTTGGAAACAAAATAGTAAATGAGCTAGCAACGGACCAATAGTTTCTTTACAGCCAATGCCCTTGCCATTAGGTTTGAATGTTTGAGATGTTCTTTATCTAGGTCATCATTTTGCCTTTCCTACTTTGTCGTGCTTGCAATCAATTCTGATTTTAGCCCTTAGCAAGCGATTAATTATAAACACACAGAGAGCACATAATAGTCATGCAAAAGAATACTAATATTTACCATTTCCTCACAGGTGTAGTCTTGAATAGAATATAATGGGGTGAGGAAAGGACAAAGGGAAGATCCCTTTGTCCCTTTCTCTATTCATGCTGTTTCTATTGCTGTGAACTGTGAAAATATCCATGGGTCCAGAAAACAAGAAAATGTCAGACTTTATAGCCCAGTCAGAGAGTCACAGAATATATCTGGTTGGAAGAGATCTCAAAGACCATCTAGTCCAATGTTCGACCAGTACTGAAGGGTCAAAACTAAACCATAGCCCTAAGTGCCAGGTCCACAGGCTGCTCGAACACCCCCAGGAATGGTGGCTCCACCACTGCCCTGGGCAGACCATTCCAATGTTTGAGAACCCTTTCAGTGAAGAAATATTTCCTGGACCTCCTCTGGTGCAGCTTGTAACCATTTCCTCTAGTTCTGTTGCTTGTCACCAAGGAGAAGAGACTGGACCCCTCCTTCCTTGCTTCAACCTCCCTTCAGGTAGTTGTAGAGAGTGATGAAATCTCCCCTCAGCCTCCTCTTCTACTGACTGAACAACCCCATCTTCCTCTGATGCTCCTCATAGGCCATGTGCTCCAGGCCCTTCATGAGCCTATTACCCTTCTTTGAACATGCTCCAGCACCTCAATGTCCTTCCTATAGTGAGGGGTCCAGAACTGAATACAAAAAATTTTGCAAAAAATTTGCAAAATTTGGGTCAATTTTCACAGAAAAATTAAAAACTGTCTTTCTATATATGAGGTGACACCTGCAAAACAGTAGCAACTTCTGCTCTACAGCTTCTCAGCAACATATCTGAAAACAATTACTGCAAAACAGATGTTTCTGAGTACCTTTGGCTAGAAAATTCCAGAAAAGCAACCCAGGGAAAGCAACTGGCTTGGACAATTTTGAACAAGAAAGTTAGTTTAGCAAAGATATTAGCAAATTTCAGTGAGTTTTAAAATGGAAACAAGTAGGCTAAAAATAATAACTTTTTGTTTTCCCCTTCTTAACTCTTGTCCTAAATCACATTTGCCGCCGATACTGCAAAAACTCAGAGTTCCATGCATCTGATTTGTGAATCCTGTCTTTTGTATGTAAGAGGAAATAAAAATGGAAAGAACATTGTGAAATGTCAAGTTAAATTTACAATGTGAATTCTGATGATTGTTCATTTAATATATCTTAAGGAAATCAGAGAACTATAAATATGCAGAAATAATTTGAATGCTGTTGCAGAGAGGACCAGAATCATGCTATTTTTGGGGGGTTTACTTATTTTATGCATAAAAAAGTACTTGAAATATATTATTGCAGTATTTGCATTTGCTAATAAGCCACTAATTGTGAGTTCCAGCTGTACATTATTTGCATAGGATGCATGCATCAACAAGTTACATTTTCCTATTTAGACAGTTCATAAATATGTGAAAGAGAAAATGCAGAAGCAATCAGTTGATAGGTTAATGACATGTCAGATATTAGAATGTATCTGGTTAGTGGTCACACTGAGGAAATATTTTAGAAGATAGGTTGTGGTGTCATTATCTGCCTTTTAAATATCACACTTTGGTTCACATCCAGAAATTGAACTGATTTGCAATGAACCAGCACTACTTTTTGCTTTACCTTTAAGTATCTGCCAGACTTCATATTACTGTTTACTGCATATTAATTTGACTGTCTATAGTGACCTTATATATCCCCAAATATATATTTTTTTAAATTTTTTTTTTGGTTCTTTTTTCAGGTGAGATTTTTTTTTTGAGCGATATTTTGAGTCCTCAGCACATATTTGTTTATCCGTACTGAAAGTTTCTTGCTCTTTCCTTTTCTGGTTAACACTAAGGTATCTTCATTTTGTTCCACTGAACTTTTGACCTAGATTTTTACACAAAGACTAGAGAAATATCACTCTCATGCTTCTGTTTCAACTGGCTGTCCAAATTTCAAACCAGTAAGTTTATGGAGAGATTGTGTAACAGTTTTTATTTATTATTCTGTTGAATGTCTTGTGTCTCACAATGGGTTTATTGAAAGCATGATTTGTAAGTGTTGTATTGTAGATCTAGATTTTTCAAATGATTCTCACTTTTGTGTAGGTAGGTGAAGAGATGAACAAGCAAAAAGTCAGCAAGTACTACAGAAATGCCTATGTCATATATGTTTTGAATCTTCAGCTCAAAGCTCATTTGTTTTCATTTAATGAATTAATGTTTGCATGTATATTGGAAATTGGAAGTTATCCCTGGAAGCAAAGCTTGGGAATCATAATTTTACCATTTGGAGATTTTCCTTTCTTTTCATTTCAAACAATGCTGAATGAAGTTTTCTTCTTTTATAAGAGAGATGCATTTTCTTTCTGAAGATGTAGGCTTGCATTCAGAATCCCTCTTCTATAATACACAAAACCATCGTTACTACTCTTTACAAATGTTATGGTATTGTGTTAAAGTCAGTATTACTTTCTGTACAGTATGGCAGTTAGTATTAGATTGCTTTGAAATGTAGCATGCATATTTTTTACTTGGTCTTCATGGAACAGTCACATTGTATTTGCAGTACACAATAAGGAAAAACTAAAGAAAAAGCATCTACCATAAATGTTTTGTATGTCACTGTTGTGGTATATGCAGTACTAATGCAGGAAACAGACTCTAACAGGATCTAACTTAAGTTTTTTTAAAAATGTGCATAGTGTGTATGAAACATTGGAAATGTTCAGTATAAATTGCTGCCCAGTCATTTCCAACTGGCACTGCATCACGATCCCTTATTTCCATGTTATTTCAGACTCAGGTTTCATGTATTCCAGTAATGACAAACCTCATAGAAAAGCTGCAATGCAGTAAGTCAAAACCCAGTAATTTCAGGAGTTTGAGGAGATTTACAAAGGCTTTAGTGTTTTTGGCAATTAGAATTCATTATAAAGCTGTGATTGGCATTTCTGGTAAGGTATTAAAGGAAACTTCTTAATTAAAGATGTTAAAATGCACTTCATAAGTAAAGATATTAAAGTACACTTCACAGTATACTTCTTTCATAGTGTAAGTGATGTATACATAGTTACTGTTTAATAAAAGCCAGAATTAGAGGATTACATTCACAAAACTCTCTGGAGTTATCAGTCATCTACCTTATTTGTCCACCAATATACCAAGAAATTAGTAAGAACAACCTGATAAAGTTCAGCATCTCTAAATAGTATCCATGAAATTAATGGATTTGTTTTAGAGCGGGAGTATATGAACATAAAACTCTTCTACATGGAATTTGACTTCATAATTTCCTATTTTACTGAAAGCAGAAGTTGCTCACACATCTCTACAACATGTTTTGCTGTAATCTAATCAAAATCTGCCCAATCCATCATTGCAGTCAGGGTTCTGTTACATATAACTCATTTCATATTTTATGGATGTATAGAGAAAAAACCTAGTTTTCCTAAAATGACTAAAGATTTCCTAAAATGACCTGAGTGCTTAGCAGAAATATCTTAAAGAGGTCAGAAGATTACACGTGGTAATATTATCAATTTTTATAAATATGTAAAGGTTAAGTGCCAAGAGGATGGAGCCAGGTTCTGTTCAGTGATGCCCAGTGACAGGACAAGGGGCAATGGGTGGAAGTTAAAGCACAGGAAGTTCCATGGAAATACGAGGAAAATTTGTTTCACTGTAAGGGTGACAGAACACTGGAACAGGCTGCCCAAGGGGATTGCGGAGTCTCCCTCTCTGGAGATATTCAAGATCCGCCTGGATGTGTTCCTGTGTGATCTGTTCTAGGTGATCCTGCTCTGGTAGGGGGGTTGGATTGGATGATCTTTGGATGTCCCTTCCAGCCTCTAACATTCTGTGATTCTTTGTTTATCTTCTTCAAGGAATACACAGTTTTTAGGCCAGGACATTGCCTTTTTCATATGTATCGTGCTGCTTTGTGTTCCTTTTTTGCTTTGCCTTAGAAGATCGAGATCAAATGCCTACTCTGTGGTAGAGCTTGGAATAGAAAGTGATCCAAATCCCAATTTTCTCGATTAAAAGGTTCCCTTTTTAAAATATAAAGGTTATGCTGGAAGAGAAAATAAATGGATACTTATAAGATTTAATGTCTTTATAGTCACCTGCCTGTATTTCTATGATCAATTACACTATTACTATATTAGAGTTGGGTAATTTAATATTTTTTACCATGCAACCTGTATTATGGAAAAATTAAGTGTACCAACAAGGAATAAAATATTTTCTAATGAATGATAGTCAGGAATCACTCTGTAGGATGCATGAGTATCATTTTTGTAGCTTTGACTTACCTTCTCTTAGGAAATAGGCATTCCTCTGCCTTCCAATACCTAAAGGGTTCCTACAGAAAGGCTATAAAGAGACTTTTCATAAGGGTGTCCAGTGATAGGGCAAGGGGCAATAGTTTTAAGCTGTGAGAGAGTAGGTTGAGATTTGATCTTAGAAAGTTCTTCAGTAAAGGGGTGGTGGGACTCTGGAATGGGCTGCCCAGAGAGGTTGTGGATGACTCCTCTCTGGAGGTGGTCAAGGCCAGGTGGGATGAGGCCTTGAGCAGCTGAGTCTAATGGAAGGTTATCCCTGCTCATGGCAGGAGCATTGGAGTGGATGATCTCTACGATCCTANAAATTACTTAAAAAAAAAAAAAGGCATATAGTAGACCTACAGTGTAGTAGAGAATTTAAAAGTGAACCCTGTCTAGAAGTCAGTTCTTGGTGAAGTCTCATACAGGTTCATACAATGAAAGCAAAGTTTATCTTTAGTTAAAATTACAGTTAGAAATTTTCGTTTGTTCCTGGAAAGTTGTTAAATTAGTTTCCTGGTGGCTCGAATGGGTAAAAGCTTTGAATATTAATGAAGTTCTATATTAAAAATGAGGATATGTGGTGCTCACCATTTCTTAGGTATTTTAGATATTTTTTTAAAGGCTGCTATATTTCAAGCCGAAATACATAGAACTTGTATGGAAATATGGCAACTGATTTTACAGTAGCTCCTAAATTCTGTGGTAATTTCTGTCATTCAGTGGTTCAGTTGATTCAGTGCTGTTTGCCTCTCAAATGAAAGACCTGTGCTGCTCGGTAGAGTGTAGCTTCTAAGGACCTCGCATGTGCAGCAACTCGTAAAGGCAGTTACTTGCCTGTGTGGTGCAGCACTGTAAGCTTATTTGAATATGTAGAATTGAATTTGTTATATTGGCTATAACAGAATATAACTTGGAATCTCATAATGAAGAACATTTAAGCATTGGTTATATATATTGGTAAAATACACTACATCTAGAGAGCACAACACTTGGAGGATTGTTAATGACGTTTTAACAGGCCTTAGCTGCTAAGACTTAAAAAATGAAAGGTTTGCTGCAGTAGATAAGTGCCATATTTGTGAGCAGGCTTCTGAGATTTAAGAATATGTGCTGCTTTTCTGCTCCTTTCATTTGGCTGCTAGTTTCAACTTCTGCCTGTCATAGGACATTTTGTTTCACTAATGTACTGTAATATATATTTCATTCAACGACATGTTTTACTGAAACAGAATTCAAGAAGGTATTAATTACATATATGCTCTTTGGGTGTTTTTTTTTTTGTTTTTGTTTTTCAGTGCCATGTTCTAAAATTACTGGTTCTAAATTCATGCTAATTTCGTATTTGAATTTTTCTGGCTGCAGTTACTTGATGCTAAATATTGTCTGTCTAAGAGCTCTTAGCAGCCAAAAGGTTTAGCAGTTTAATAGTTAATAAACTATTAAAAAAGAAAAACAGGATGAAACAAACCACCAAACCATGATGGATTAGATTTTTCTCTCTTTAAAGCAATGTAATACATATATAATATACAAATGTCTGTAGTTTATGTATTCCTCCTGATGTGTAAAAAGAAAATACCTGAGTATCATTTTAAGGAACTTCCTGACTGGAAATCATCTCAGTGTAAGTTATGCCAAAGGTATATCAACCATGACTGTGTATACACAACTCCTGAGCTGGCTTTTACTTTTTCAGGCATTAAAATGTCTATGTCTCACAGCTTACCCAAGCTGTTCACCTGGCAAGTGATTTCCTAGCATAAGTCACAGTTTATACCCTCTTAAAATATGTAGTGCTGTGCTAAATCTAGCCAGTGAAAATTATTTCTGCCAAGGCACAGAAAAAAACCCAAACCCTGGGTTATTTTACACCATCCCTTTTTGGAATTTTATCAAGCAATTAGTATCGGTGCCTTTTCTACTACTGTGACATAAGATTTCTTTCTCTTCTGTTCTCTTTACCATCCTCTCTCACATTACATGGTTTATATCAGTTTTGTATGTGTCCTTAAATATTACTGATGATTTTTCAAACACTCTAGAGAGCCTCCTGGAAAAATTAAAGACCTCTTTTCCAGTGATCACCTTTTTAACAGCTTTATATGCCAGCATATTAGGAGTGAGCAGTAATCTTTGTGTTAATTATCTGAGATCTTACGGGTCGATACCCAGAGACAGACTTACCTTGGGATTTTTCCAAAAGTAAGAAATTGGGGGGAGAAAAAAAAAAGAAAGAGAGAGAGAAGAGAGGGAAGAAAATGTCAGTAGAAATAAAGCCAGATTTGGCAAGGGAATAAAAATCAATAGACCTTAGACCACTGGAAAAACTTCTTCACATTTGGAGTAATTTAAAAAGTTGTATGAAAAGTGGGAGCAAGGAAGGTTAGTACATAATTTGTTTGTGTTCATTGTGTTAAAAATCTGAGTGCTGTGTGATCATGATTGCATCTGCTTGGGACTGCAATTCTAGATCCGTGTTGCCTAACGGAGTGCCCAGAATTCTAGTTTCATGTGAGTTGTGAATTTGGATTGTGGCTATGAATGAGGATGTGCTGAGGCATTTGTGGAACATGAGTTAGGTATAACCTGGTAGATGTAACTTGTTCCTTTGTTGATTTTTGCAACAATTCCTCTAGGATGTTCTTTAAAGGTCTTAACTAATGAAAACTGCATGACGTAGGTGATGTGTCCTACTTCTTCTCTACCCTTACCGTTGTAATTTTTTTCTGAATCTTTTCACATGTGCTAAAGCCTAGCATTTGTAACTCTTTCCATTAGGGGCAGGGACATCATTTTTAGCAGCAGTCTTTTGTCAATCATAGAATTATAGAATGTTAGGGATTGGAAGGGACCTCCAGAGATCACCAGGTCCAACTCCTCTACCAAAGCAGGATCACCTAGGGAAAAACATACAGGAACATGTACAGGTTGGCTTTGAATGTCTACAGAGAAAGAAACTCCACAACCTCTCTGGGCAGCCTGTTCCAATGTTTTTCCACCCTCACAGTAAAGAAGCATCTGCTCATGTTGAGGTGGAACTTCCTGGGTTCTAGGTTATATCCTTCATCCTTGTCCCATTACTGTGTGCCATGGAAATGACCCTGACCCCTTCCTCTTGACACCCACCCCACAAATATTTATAGACATTGATAAGATCTCATCTCTTTTCCAGACTAAACAGTTCCAGTTCTCTCAGTCTTTCTGCATAGGAGGGTTGTTCAAGTGCCTTAACCATCCCTGTAGCTCTTTGTTGGACCATTTGCAGTAGATCCCTGTCTTTCTTGACTTGGGGAGCCCAAAACTGTATAGAGTATTCCAGATGTGGTCTTACCAGGGCAGAGTAGAGGGGAAAGAGAACCTCCCTAGACCTGCTGGATACACTTTTCAGGGTGCCATTGGCTCACTTGGCCACAAGCACACATTGCTGGCCCACGCAGAACTTGCCGTCCACCATTCCATTCTGTTGATGTTTGTTCATCTGTATAACAGGAACCTGTATCTTTTATTCTAGGCTAATTTGGCAAGAACACTTCTCACAAATTTTAGCAGAGTAGAGGGGGCAGAGAACCTCCCTAGACCTGCTAAACACACTTTTCTTGATGCACCCCAGTACACTATTTGCCTTCTTGGCCACAAGGACACATTGCTGAAGACTGCGATCATTGTGTTGCCTTAAAAAGCTTTCTGAGAAAAGAAAAAAAAAATTGTTTTTAGCAATTGTTATTTTTGACGTTCAAATTCATACTGGTTATATTTATTAGCTTTTGGGGTTTTTTCAGTTGGGTTTTTGTTTTTGGTTTGGTTTTTTTTTGTTGCTTTTTTTTTTTTTGGTTGGTTTTTTTTTGTTGCATTTTCATAGATATTTTCATAATTGCATGACAATAGCTATATTGTGGGATTTTTTTTTACATTTCTTCTTCAGTTATACTTGTCTCTCTCTCCCTCTTTGGAGTTATGTGCTTACTCTACTCTTACACTGTTTTATCCTAAATATCTCCTCTATTTAGCCCCAGCTTCTTTGCTTGCCAGGTCTTTGAACTAAGGCAATTATATTAATCTGTAAAGGGTTAACCTTCCTGGGGGCGGTCTGAACCTGACCCCAGATGTAGGGTTAGGTCACTCCAACTTCTTGTCTAGACCCCCTATAAAAGCAGAGCAACTTCCTGTTTCTCTTGCTCTTTGCCCTGCCTGCCTGCCAGCAGTACTCTGGTTCCTGCTGCTCTTCCTTTTGCGACATGACCACCCTACCACATGGTGGAACAACCACCTCCTGAATCTACCTCTATCCATTGCCATCAATCTGGTTGTATATATACTTAGTATTTTGTTTCCTTTCCCTATACCTTTTTGTAACTGCCCTGACCTTACATATCTTTTATTTATTGTTAAAGTTTTTTCTTTTAACTTCCAAATCGAAGCAAGACTATTCTTTTACCCCTTTTCACTTTCTACATCTAATTCCTTTCTTTCCAAAGCAGGAAGAGGGGAAGGCATCCTATTATTGTATTGTTCTGTTAGGCTTTTGGGCTACAGGAAGCTTAAATTAGAACCAATACATAATCAAATAACATTATTAAAGCAAATATAATGTATTTTTACATTAGAAGTTAAAGAGTATTTTAAAAGTGTGTTAGTATTCTAAGCAACCAAATCACTTTGCTATATAATCTTCAATTATATCAAATATATTCTAATAATTAAAAAGTTCAATTTCTTCTTGCTTGCTATTCAAACTTCTAAACTTCTATAGTAACTGGAAAAGTATCATTTTCCTATAAATTACTAAAAATTCTGCCTGTGATGATGGTCTGATTTTTAGCTTAACCAACTGAAACACATTCATTTCCTAGATGTAAAAATCATAGAGCCAGGCAGTAAAAGACAAAATAATACTGTAAGGAAAGATTTTTGAGCAAGTCATGCGACACAAATGTGTCTGAGGTCCAAGCCATTCCCAAGCATACAGGCCTTCCTACTTAAAATGTACCAGTGATCCCTAAAGGTGTCCTGGTTAATTCAAGGCAGATTCTTTGTACAGTAGATTTTTTCATTTCCTCAGTGTCCATTTCATCTCATGTCTTCAGGGAGTATGCAGTGTCTTATAATGCAAGTCTGGGGTTCCTTTCAGTGTGTGGCAATAGAATCTTAAAAGAAGGCAGGGTCAAGGAATGTGCTTGACATTGCAGACCCACTTTGGTAAGGTTTGTGACAGTCCTTCATATTTATTCTTCCAAAATTTATTCCTCCAGCTATTAACAGAGCAGAATATTCCATCACTCCTTGCTTCCCCTTCCTCTCCAGAAATCCAGTGAGCTTTCACCTCTTACTAAATGTACAGAATTTCTGTTCAACATTTGGAATTTCCTTCAGCTTTGCATACTCTGTGTTCACATATATCATGCTGCTTGCAGAGATTAAAAAGGTGAGAGGAGATGGAGTCTAATGCCAAATTAATTGCCTGTGCTATTGTTGGTATTGATCTCTTCATTACATCTGTATTTGCTGGTGTCACAAGTGCTTGGTATCTGCGTAGCGTACTGGCCTGTGCTCTGAGTTTATTACCTGTGCCACAATGTTCTTAGAGATAGAGTTTAACATATGAACCACATCAGACCTTGTGTACCAGCAGATAGGTCTGTGTGTCTTCAATAGATAGTTGACAGCAGGCTAGACTATATTTCAGGAAAGGTAGACAATATAGAAAGAGATTGAAAAAAAACCCATAGAAGGGGAAGAACCATATATACCATATTTGCATTTTATCACCCAATTTTAAAGAAGAAGAGAGAGCTGCAACATCATCATATTAAGGTATTGAGAGTTTATGAAGAGCACCAAGAAAAGGGTTTAGGAGATATTTTAATTTTTTCCAAGTCTTATAGGCTGGAAAATTTTTTGAAGCTGCAACCTGGGAGATGGAGATGAGAAACTGTCTCTGTGGAGTAAAGGTGTCTTAACTGAAAAATGGTGTTATGACATCACACTGTGGCAGTATTAATAGCATGGAAGACTGAGCTTCAAAAATGGAAGATGTCAACAGCATGAGTCATCCATTTCTTTGAAATGTCTGTGGTGTTAAAGGGCTCTCTTGTAGTTTTGGAGAAAGTTTAGGGAAAAGGAATAAAATCCATGGGCTGATGGTATCTGAGTTTGCACTTAAGGTGGTGATCCTCACTTGAAAAGATGGCTTTAAAGACAGAGGCAAAAAAAGAGAGGTTCTGGGATTCTGTCTTCTAAGAGAGCAGACACTTGTTTCAGAGCTTTGTTTCCTGGGGACCACAGCTAATTCCAAGTGCTAAAGTGTGGTTTTGATTTTATGTTTTGTAAAAATGTTCTGATTTCTGATTCCAGATTTCCCCAAGTGACAAAAGGTTTTGAAAATGTAGTAGTCATTACCTAGTTTAGGACAAGTCCTGAAGAAAAGGAACCCTACATTGACTTGTAGATTTGCCTCTTGCAGAATGACCTTCTTTACTAGTCCTGCCTGTGTGTATTACATGAACTTGAAATTTTGAATTAATTAAATATAAAGTACATTTTCACACATGAAAGCATCATAATTTAATTTTAAATTGCAACATTTTGAAGTGCACTACTTTCATATGTCAGTTCCAATTTAAGTGGACAAGCTAATGCAATCTTCCAGCCTCAATTTAACTTTAGTACTGTCCCTCTCTATGACCTAGATTTGATACAAATGTAGGTGCACTCTAAATTTATGAAAGTTGCTCTAAGCAAATTCTAACGTTGTGTCCTTTGCAAACAAGATTAATGTCTGAGGAATATTAAAGAAAATATTTTGAGCAATGTTGTGATCCACGAAATAAATATTTGTCAAAATGTTAGGGTTGCTTAATATGTTCATGTGCATAAAGTGCAGCTGTGACCAAAGTTTATTTTGCTATGGAATGCAAAAGCATTTTTAAAAGCTATACATTTTGATTTAAATGTAGTGGGAAAAAAAAATTAATAATCCTTTAGATGAGAAAACCCATGAGCTCAAGCCTAAAGGTGACAACTCTAAGTTAATAACTTTCTTGGAAGGAGAAAATGTAGGAACCACAGAATCACAGAATGTCAGGAGCTGGAAGGGACCTCGAAAGGTCATCCATTCCAACCCCCCTGCCAGAGCAGGATCACCTGTACCAGATCACACAGGAAAGCATCCAAGCAGGTCTTGAATATCGCCAGAGAGGGAGACTTCACGACCCCCCAGGGCAGCTTGTTCCAGTGTTCCATCACCCCCACAGTGAAAAAGTTCCTCCTCATGTTTGCATGAAACTTCCTATGCCTCAACTTTGCATTGCCTTTGCAAGGATAAGCTACTTGTCACATAGTAAAAGTTAATATTAAGTCTGCCTTTTACATAAGTTTGAACTTCCCCCCCCAAAATTATGTACAGATTGTCTACTCTTGGAAGCTAAATGTGGAGACACCTAGAGTCAGTTAAAACAGGATTTAATTTGTAAATAGTTTTCATAGAGTGATGGATTTAATTATACAGAAAATTTTCAATCTTTGCCTGGCATATATGAACCAATTAGATTTATCCAGAGACACTGTTAAAAAAAAAAATGTTATCTTGTTGTAAAGGGTTTCTGTGTTCTTGGACAGATTGAAGTTTATGATGAGTCTGAAGCGATTAACAAAAATTCTGTAGAATGAAAGAGGCAGAAAAATACTTGTGAATTCAACATTGCAGAGAAACTTAAATTGCCAGGAAGAGTTTGCAGAAGAAATGTTAGGGCTTTTTAATGTAATTCTCATATTGCTAAGGACAGTCAAAATTGAAAAATAAGAAACATAAATCATCAGATATGTTTAATAGCTAGTCTGTTCCAAATAATATATATATAAGATTATTCTAAACCAAAGAAAAATACAAAGAATAAATATGACTCATACTTATTAACTAATCATTTTCCATGAAGAGCAGCTCTTGTCCTTTAGAGGTGATTCTACAGGGGTTTGGATGCTTGTGGATTTTTTCGTTTGCATGTAGCAGAATGAAGTCTAAATGTTGATTTATCCTGCGCTAGTAACAGTGAGCTCTTCACATATTGAAAGGTATTACATATTTACATGCTGTAAGGGACTAGATAAAATACCTTCTTTAATTTATATTTTAAATTCTCTAAAGTCATATACAATGAAAGTAGTATTAAGGGTACCCACTCAAAAAGAATTTGGGGAACTATGAGATCAGAAAGTGTTTTGAAAGGCACTGGAATGAGCTGCCCAGGGAGGTGGTAGAGTCACTGACCCTGGATGTGTTTAAGGGCCGTTTGGATGTGGTGCTTGGGGATATAGTTTAAGGTAAATCTTGTAGGGTAGGATTATAGGTTGGACTTGGTGATCCTGAGGGTCTTTTCCAACCTGGATGTTTCCGTGATTCTGTGTAGGACAAATCAACCAACCAGCGCAATCATGAAAATATTTCATAGAATCCTAGAATGGCTTGGGTTGGAAGGGACCTCGGGGATCATCTACTCCAACCTCCTCGCCATGGGCAGGGACACCTCTCAACTAGATTTGGCTACTTAAGACCTCATCCAACCTGGCCTTGAATACTCCCAGGGAAGAGGCATCCACAATCTCCTTGGGCAACCTGTTCCAGAGTCTCACCACCCTCGTGATGAGTAACTTCTTCCCAAGATCCAGTCTAACTCTACTCTCCCTCAGCTTCAAACCATTCCCCCTTGTCATCTCTCTAGACACCTCATGGGAAGTCCCTCTGCAGCCTTCCTGTAGGATCCCTTCAGGTATTGGAAGAGAGCTCTAAGGTCCCCCTGGAGTCTTCTCTAGGCTGAAAACCCCCTGCTCCCTCAGCCCATTCTTGCAGCAGAGCTATCATAGCATCATTGGAAATGATACAGTTATTTACCCGCACCCAATTCACAGATGATCTCCTTCTATGGTTCTGTGGTAAACTCAGCTTCATGAACTCAACCTGAAGAGGAAAAAAGGTTATTGGCAAGTCAAAAGAGAGGCAAGAAAAAACAAGCCAACACAAGCCTTTAGCTGTTACTATTACACAACTAAGAGTCCTTTTGGTGTTTTGTTTTGTTTTGTTGTTGTTGTTGTTGTTTGTTTGTTTGTTTTAAGATAGAATTAAGTGTAATTTTGTTTTATTGCTATATTAGCTCTGCAAATATTAAACACAAATGCTGTGGAGAGAACATACTCAATTTGAAAATACCACTTTAATCCAGCTTTTTGTTTAAGTGATCATGCTTTTGATGCCAGTATGAGGGTAAAGTATTTCAAACAAAACAAATTCACCTTTTATTTAGCAGTACAATTACACTTTCCCTATTGCGCCCATATCCACCTCTCCTCCAAAATACCCTTAGAAGTCTACACTTTTCAGAAGTCCAAGCCAAATCTTCTTTCCTTATCAGTGATGTACAGTTCAGCTGAATGATAGACAGCTGTCCCCCAATCAGAAGAGAAGAATCTCTTCTATTTTTAAGCCACTGATGCTTGGTATGACATCTAAAGGCTGGTGTAGCAGACAAAGGATCAAAAGTAATTTTAAGGAAAGGAAAAGGAACAGGGAGAATAGAAATTTCAGTTTGTGGCTGATACAGTAGGAATGGTGAGTACAGCAAAGCATCTTGTGAGTATAAGAAAAGGGATTTCTCAACTGATAGCTCCTCAGGACATGATATGAAGCATAAGATTAAGAGTATATGGCTTACAGCATGGATTTAAGAGGAATTTTGGTAATATTTCTTTAATTGCATGGTAAAATGGATAGATAGCACACAAGAGGAACAACTTATCTGCATCACTTAAAGAGAAGTAAGATGACACCAGGCTGACCAGGTTACAAAAAGATGTTCAAGAAAAAACATGAAAATTTTATCCTGAAAAGTTTATTGAAATTTGAAGTTTGTTTTTTAAGTAAAGTATAGTTTAGTAGTCTTGTGCTTTAAACGCAGAACATTTTATTCACAAATGTATTCACTGTAGATAAATATTAGTTGGAGAAATTGTCTTATTGACTTGATGAAGATTGGATTCCAAAATGTCTGGGGTTTGAGTTGTCATTCCCTCCCTCTCAAATTCAGTTCAACTACGTGTAATAGAAAATACACAGCTTTCTATGCTTCTAATATTTCCATACAACAGCAAGAAAAAATAAAAATACTACAGGATAATCAGAAAAAGTTCTAAGAAACTCAAAACATGACATTGATTGAATTTGCCATGGCTAATATATGGAAGATGCTGCTTTTCCAAACACTGACAGATACTTGACACTAACAAGCAAGGGTGAGAGCCTACTGACCAAGAGAGACACTAAAAGAGAAGGTTGCGGAGATTAGATATTTAAGGGAATGCATTATGTTGAGAAGATTCATGCTCACTCCTTTTTAGTGATGTTTTCCATCTGAAGTACTGACCAAAATCTGTTTTGTTTCTTTTATGAGACCTGACAAGATCATGACCTGATGGTTGCATAAAGCAGGTTAAAGTTTTTCATCTGTCATTGTAGCCTCAGAATAAGATGATAAGAGATAGAGGTCTAAAGTCAAACTGAATTTATCTTACATCAAAGTATGGTGCTCAGGCCCTAAGAGAAGACTTCAAATGTATTAAGAGGCTTAGGAAGGTGGGAGTATAGGTAAGGATGACTTTATTTTTGTTTGTAATAGTAGTTTCTGTTTTGAATTATTCATAGAATTCTGAGAACATCATGTTCTGTATTGATACATCTTAAGTGGAGAAAAAGGCATCTTTTCAAAACAATGTCAGCAACTGGGAACAGTTTTGTATTGCAATAAACATTTTCTAGGGTAGGGAGAAAAGTATCTACTTTTTTTTTTTTCTGCCTGTTTTTAAAACATATGCAGAAAACAGAAGCAGACAAATACAATCTCATTCCATGAGTTGGGAGTGAAACATCTCTGTTTCAGCATGAGTGTATTGAGATTATCTCAATTGCCTGTGATGTTTCATCCTTTTTTCCCCAGTATCT
Organism: Ramphastos sulfuratus; assembly: GCA_013399055.1. Classification (NCBI taxonomy): domain Eukaryota; kingdom Metazoa; phylum Chordata; class Aves; order Piciformes; family Ramphastidae; genus Ramphastos; species Ramphastos sulfuratus. The sequence goes on along the minus strand of WBNM01010402.1, from coordinate 17,662 downwards.
ACTATCTAGTGAAGTAAAACTCTTGAACAACAACAACAAAAATCTAACAAACCCAGCAAAAAAACCCCCAACTCTCCAAGCTTTTGCTCCCCGTATTAGCAAATGAAGTTTTAACACCAGACCTATTAACAGCCATGAAAATTCTTCTTCAGATTTGAAACAGAAACAGTGAGATAAAGCTAAAGAAAAGGTCAAGAACAATCGTTGTGAGTTTAATCTTATGTTCACATCTTTTCAGGGAGCTAAAGCTTTTGTAGGTTTTTGTAACTTTGTAAGTGATTTATGAGTATTCCTGAGAGCAAGAACTAGGTTCTGTCTCATGAGTTGCTTTGGCAAGTGAAGAAATTCAGAGTAAAATTAGTCTGTAATTACTTGAGATTGAGGATACTTGAAACAAATTGGATTTAGTCTCATCTATTCAAATACTTTATATAAGTATTTGTAAAGTAAAGACCTCAGACTAATCTATAAAGGCATTATGTGGTATCAGGTTTACAGCTAAATGGAGACAAAGTCCTAGATTTTATGTTTTTAACAGTGAAAGTGGGCAGCAAAACAACCTTTCAGCTACGGTTTTGCGCAATAAAATTGACAGAACATCAAAGATCATGTGACTTCAAGGCTTAATAGTCAACAATACTTACAGGACTATTTGTTGGAAGAGTTCAGATGTAAAAATAAACAGAAGGATTCTCCTTCAGCAGAGAATTGCCAGGTTCTCTCCACATGTTCTGATTAAAGTATTTGACATTTTTCATGGAAACACGTATTGATGTGCCTCGTATAATTTAAGAATGCATGCAATATATTCCTTCCCAAACATGATAACTTCATTTCAGAAAGGTCATCCATAGGCTTTGTTGTTTATTTAGGGTCTCCAGACAAAAATACTTGCTTTTCCAAAATGGATGAAGCAGCTCTGCTATGAGGACAGGCTGAGGGAGTTGGGGCTCTTCAGCCTGGAGAAGAGAAGGCTTCCAGGAGACCTTAGAGTAGCCTTCCAGTATCTGCAGGGGGCCTACAGGAAGGCTGGGGAGGGACTATTGACAAGGTCTTGCAATGACAGGACAAGGGGCAATGGGTTTGAACTGGCAGAGGGAAGATTTAGACTGGATGTTAGGAGGAAGTTCTTTCCAGTGAGGGTGGTGAGGCACTGGCACAGGTTGCCCAGGGAAGTTGTGGCTGCTCCCTCCCTGGAGGTGTTCAAAGTCAGGTTGGACAAGGCCTTGAGAAACCTGTACTAGTGGGAGGTTTCCCTGCCTATGGCAGGGGGTTGGAGCTAGATGATCCTTGAGGTCTCTTCCAACCTTACCATTCTATGATTCTATGATGTAAATTTAAAGAGAAATGTATCTAAGCATTCAAATACATAAGTAGTACAAAAAGAAATTCAGAGTTCCTTACAAAAAAGAAGGAAAAAAAAAAGGTTTAAATAGCTAGAAATACTTAAGGTCTAAACAAAAAAGAAAGCAACTGAATCTGAATCCTTTGCTTTTGAGATATGTCAGTATTTTTAGGCAGTTTTCATTAATAGAACCAATATATATATAAAAGTAAGAAGAGAACAAGCAAGTAGATTTTTACTTCTACATTGCTGTAATGATGAAATACAGAAAAAAGGTTGAGGAATGCTAAGAGTAGAGAAGAAAAATCTGTGATCAGAGCCAAGAAACCAGGCTTTATATGGAAAAATATCTTGGTAGCGGTAATAGACTTATTAATTGCTGGAGGGCATAACAGTGTAATGACAAGAAATAAAGCAGTTCCACAAAACTTGTGCAGTAAGGAAAAAGCGAAAGTACTCCTGGCACACTGGAGACAGACTTTGAGATGATTTGTTTATTAGAAACAGAATATGTTACTTAATCTATCTTAGGTTGACAAATTTTTTATCCCACATTCCAATGTTCCCTTTTCTACAGTTTAGTTTCCTTAGAAACCTTTAGAAAAGGATCTTGAAAGAGATTTTTGGGAAAAAAAGAGGGTACTATGTGAGCCACATCTCCCTTTATTCACTCAGCTATCAACTTTGACAAAGAATTCAAATAGTTTTGCTTGTTGTGGCTTTTCTCCCTTATCGTGATTCTTAATAGTTTCCTTTGGAATATGTAAACAAACTCACATCTGCAATTTATCTAAATACTGGTGGCACATTCTCTGCCTTATCACAGAATCACAGAATGTCAGGGGCTGCAAGGGACCTCAAAAGAGCATCCAGTCCAAACCCCCTGCCACAGCAGGCTCAGCTATACCAGATCACACAGGAATGAATCCAGGCAGGTCTTGAGTATCTCCGGAGAAGGAGACACCACAACCCTTCTGGGCAGCCTGTTCCAGTGTTCTGTCACCCTCACAGTGAAAACATTTTTCCTTATGTTTGCATGAAATGCCTTATGCCTCAGCTTCCACCCATTGCCCCTTGTTCTGTCAGAACATAGCCTTTTCATTTCTTTCAACCTGAATTTGACTTCAGCAATGAGTCACATGCAATCATGCTTTCATTACTCTGAGTTTGCACTATCACACTTTCATACATGAGTTCCTTCTGAATTGCAGAGCAAAGACTCTCTTGCCCAGGTAATTTACTACTTTCTTTTTTATCAGTCTACTCCAAAGTGTTTTCTTTTGGAACCTTAATTCAGAGGAGTCCCTCTAACCCCTCAAAACAAGCTCTAGTGTGGGTATAGAAAGTCCCTGAAATCCACTATAACAAACCTTGCTGCAAAGAATTAATTTGGATTTTCTGCTGCAGCCTTATCTTCCTTGAGCATTCCTTTTCCACCCTGATCATCTATCAGCCCTTCTGAGTTTCGCAGGCTACCAGCTTCAGATGTGTTTGAAGAAGTTTTCACCATTACTTTTCTAAGTCTTCAACAAATTGTCAGTCAAAGGAGTTTATTATATGGGTGTTCTTGGAGGTTTGGGGACAGTAGACAGCCTTGTTCATTTTCTGCTTAAATAAAAGTTTATGCTGCTTTCAATCTTCCTTAATTGTACAGAACAATTGTTTGTAAATGTGTTTTAAATGCTTTACTTTATAGAGCAGGACAAAGGGATTTATTAGTCACGTAATCTGAGTAAATGGAACTTTACTGTTGACATTTTCCTTTGTTGTTTCCCACCTGAATTGTACAGACTTCTGTTGTACCTTTTCATACAGCCTGACTACATTCCGGAAGGATGCGATGTCCCAAGCTATTAACATCTTTTGATATTTCCCTTGGTCTTTAGTTGTGGACTTTTATTTCAGGTTCCATGTGACATGTTCTGTTTTGGTGTAAAGAGATCCTCCTTTCTTGGGTGGGGGGGATTTTCTGTATACTATTTCTTTCACTTTTAAAAGTTAATTAAATTCAGTGCCATGCACCTTTCAGAATCACTTAGCAGACATCCAAAAGATGTCTTTACTTCAATGACAGTAATTTGTATAGATCTTAAAATACTGAGGCTATTCCAGAGACTAGAAGACTGTAATATTCTGCTGATATTATAAAACAATAAATAGTATATATATCAAATTTGTCTAAACAACAACAACAACAACAACAACAACAACAACAACAACAAAAGAGGATAAGTTAATATGGGATACATTCAGTGAAAAATTGAGGAAAAAAACCCAACAGGATATATTAAGTGAAAAATTGAGAAAAAAAACTCGACAGGATATATTCAGTGAAAAATTGAGAAAAAAACCAGAATTTATTCAGTGGAGATTTGAGAAAAAAATAATATAGGATATATTCAGTGGAGATATGAGGAAAAAAATATTAATGCAATTAAAGCCAGTCAGACACAGTTTTGTTGGAAATAGAGTCTATAAGTAAAGCCATATATGAGGAATGTGGAACTGCAACAAGGAAAGTAGTGGCTCTGAGAGAAGCTGGGGTCACAGCAGTAAAGAGGAGCTTCCAAGACTAATACTGTGGCAAAGCAGAACTGATAATGTAGCTCTCCAGTGTATAATTGAGGGAAGTGTGAGTAGGAGGATGAAGGTTATTTTAATCTCGTATAATACACTGACAAACAGAATGCTGCAAGCGGTTCTTGTGTCTGCATTTTTCAAAGGTGCTGAACAACCGTTTAGACTTGCAAAAAAAATGCCACATGAAATATTTGTATTGCGGAGATCAGGCCTCGTGATGAGAGACTTTGGGCTCAATCTGTTTTGCCTATCTGAACAAGATTGAAGAGCTAATTTTATTAACATTCACGACTACATTCCAAATGTAGGAAAATGCTAGATACTTAATGGTAGATCTCTTAAAGCTATCAGAAAAAGTCATTACAAGATCTTTTGGCTGGACATTGAAGCAAATCTAATGGAAATCAGAAATTGGGCTCATATTTAAGTGTCTTCCAGAAATTAGCCACCAGAACAAACTGCTGCTGGATATCTTCAAATCAAGACTTGCTCTACCTACAAGATATGCTTTAGCAAAACACAGATTGCCTTTCTGTTGTAGCACAACAGCAGTTCTGTATAATAGGAGAATTTAAGTTCTGTGGTATACCAACGGTCATATTAGATGAACTAATTTTGATTTATTTACTATAATACAAAAATTATAAAAATACTGTCAGTTTCATATGCACAGGCTCCCATGGTTACTGGTGGTAAACACTTCCCTGTTTTCTGGCCTTAATTGTTACATTCATGCAAATTTCAATTATTTACGAGTTTCATAATCATCATCATGAGCAAAATTTAAAATGTATCTTCATAATTTCATGAGCATGCCCATGTAATGGTAAATAGTCTTCTGTGGCTTCATAAATGATGTGCAGAATTCAAAGGGATTCTGATGAATTTCAGCATTTGCACATATCATCAGAATCTGCCTTTTTTTAAACTAGGTATTACAAAATGGGAATAAAACCTCTTGGGTTTCTCACCCATCTACCTTATAATTAANCTACTGATGTGTGAATGCGTGTATTTACCATCTTTCAGCATTCTTAAAGTCTTTAATGGCAACTTCTTTGTTATCCCAATAACTCTGGATGACCTTTCTCAAATTCTGAAAACCTGAGCCAGTGGATCTCCAATCTTCAAGTGTAAATGTTTTCTTCATCCCTTCCTGGTGTTTTTCTGATTTTCCAGCCTCTCTTACTCTGCGCATTCCAGCTTACATATTTATGATGCCTTTTAGCTGCTTTTGCCACACAACAGTGGGCATTACAACTGAGAATGGATTGAAGTTTGAGAGGGAATGGACTGAAACTTGTGGAGGGTAGATTTAGACTGAGTATTAGAAACTCTTTACCATTAAGGTTGTGAGGCACTGGTACAGGTTGCCCAGGGAAGTCATGGATGCCCTCTCCCTGGAGATGTTCAAGGCTTGGTTGAATGAAAACTTGAGTAACCTGTTCTAGTAGAAGGTGCCCCTGCCGATGGAAGGGGGATTGGAACTGATTGTTAAGATCCCTTCCAACCCAAACTCTTCTGTGAATCTCTGAAAAATGCATTGCAGCATAAACCTGTCTTTTTGAACACATACTTGAGGGTGGATTCTATGTAACCGAAAATTTTCATCTGTTTAATGAATAACCTGAAGCTTTAACTCTGTGGTAGAAATACATTTGAATAAATACTTTGGAATATTTTTGAACATTGTATTTGTTGAAGTGAAACAGTAATAAATCAATAATAGTTAAAATTNCCTTATAATTAAAGGTGATGTTACAAGTTTATTGCCCCTTTTTTTTTTTTTTTTTTTTTGTTTTCTGAACAGAATTTTACTAATCACTGATAACAGATCTTAGAATAAGATGGATACTTAATTTGATNCCTGGTGTTTTTCTGATTTTCCAGCCTCTCTTACTCTGCGCATTCCAGCTTACATATTTATGATGCCTTTTAGCTGCTTTTGCCACACAACAGTGGGCATTACAACTGAGAATGGATTGAAGTTTGAGAGGGAATGGACTGAAACTTGTGGAGGGTAGATTTAGACTGAGTATTAGAAACTCTTTACCATTAAGGTTGTGAGGCACTGGTACAGGTTGCCCAGGGAAGTCATGGATGCCCTCTCCCTGGAGATGTTCAAGGCTTGGTTGAATGAAAACTTGAGTAACCTGTTCTAGTAGAAGGTGACCCTGCCGATGGAAGGGGGATTGGAACTGAATGTTAAGATCCCTTCCAACCCAAACTCTTCTGTGAATCTCTGAAAAATGCATTGCAGCATAAACCTGTCTTTTTGAACACATACTTGAGGGTGGATTCTATGTAACCGAAAATTTTCATCTGTTTAATGAATAACCTGAAGCTTTAACTCTGTGGTAGAAATACATTTGAATAAATACTTTGGAATATTTTTGAACATTGTATTTGTTGAAGTGAAACAGTAATAAATCAATAATAGTTAAAATTCTAAAACAATGTAGTAGTCTAGGGAACTAATTTACCAAAGTTATATTTCCTTTCAATTCGTTTAGATATTGATTTCATTGCTATTTCAAATCCAGTGAAGACAGGATTAGATAATGCAGTTGGTCGACAACAATTAAATCAGTTCATGATTCATTGTCTCAATGTGAAAAGTAATTGGCATTTCTGTTAAAAGTTCAAATTTCTCATTGATCTGAATGCTGCTAAGGTTGATCTCCTCATGAGACACTCATAAGGCATTTTGTTCTTTTTTAACATAGGAGAAATTTCTTCAAATTGCAGAGTGTGGTTCTCCTTAAAGATTAACAGCATACCTGCATCAGCAGAAAGAGACATAGATGTGAAATGCAGAGCTCTGGTAAGATTACTCTAAATGTTTAATTTTGTTCTACTGCATTAGAAGAAAAATGTAATTTTTATTGTTGGTCTGGCTGCTGTCACAGAGGATTAATCAGTTTTATTAAGCGGCCACACACTATCACTTCCTAAATAATAAAACTCAATGCTTACTGCAACCTCATTTAAGCTCAGTGCTATGAACTAAAATGAATGATAGAAAAAAAAAAGATCTTCTTTATCACATTTGAATTATTACACTTTTATTCTTACGACATCTGCTTCTAATTTTGTATCTCATACAAGCCTGAATTCTATAAAAACCAAGCAGTTTCTGTGCAGTCCACAACATTACAAGTGTCTTTTGGTACCCTCCTTTCCTACACATTAATTTAGATTAAATTAATCATTGGAATATCTTTAATCATATTTGTAGTACTAGATAAATACATACTTTTGCTCTCAAAAATTAATTAAATGGTGTTAGTCATATTAGAAGAATGATTCCATCACATTAAATAAATTGTGCCTTTTAAATGGTTTTATGTAACGATAAAATAACTGTTTATTATGCTTGCCTAATTGATACTGGTTTTGTTCTTGAAGAATCTGTAATTGTATTTATCTTTGAATTATACTTTGTGAGGTTTTTATTTTCAGAGCTAATATTTTCCTTATCTTCTGTAACTGGATATTTGCTTTATCACCTAGACACCCTGTTTTCTGCATGAATTGTTAGCAGCTAAGAAATACTGACTTTAATAATGGATGATGCTAACAGGTTCTATGAATAGAAACAATGGTGCAATATTTTGCTGCAGGGACACTTTTACAGATACAAATATGATCTGCAACTACTAGGGACTATTTCTTCCAGTAACACATGAGAGGAAGGGAGAAGCATCCCTTCAGTTGATTTTACATGTCAGCATGTGTTTATACGGGATAAAATTATCCAAGCCTGTAAGCATTTCTCAAAATATGTAAAGTATCACTGTTCATATATCACTTCTTATTTGTCTTCTTTCCTTGAAGTGTAGTATTCTGATTGTAAACTTCTGCAGGGCTAAGCAACAGAGAATGATGTCTTCAAAATCTTGGTTTTGGGTGAGCATGTGATAGGGAGGTGTCTGGTGCTGATAAGAGTTAGATTAGTTCTCCTGCTGGGTCTGCTTTTCAAACTCTTCTCACCTAGTTTCAGAAATAATTTTGCCTTCTAATAGATACATAAACTGTAGATCAGAAGTAGCACACTTGCCACCTCTGGTGTTCTTCTCATTGGACATATTGGCTTAAGGAGTGGTTACCCTAAAAAGTCATAGGAGATCTTTAGCACTTGGCCATCATCCTTTGGGGACTGTAGAGATAGAAGCTTTGTGTGGGAGGTGTTGATCAGTTTTAGATGGTAACAGTTTTACAGAGAGCGACAATATAAGATCGCACAAAAGCTGTGGTAATTTTGCCTAGGTCATGCATCTTCCCTGACACCTCTGCTGCCTGCATTTAACTGCTTGAAGGGAACCCACAAGGAAAGGTGCATCTGTGTCAGCTCTCTAATTCACAGTAACAGCTAACAGCATGTTTTTCAGGTGTCTCTCCAATCATCCCCGCTTACTGCACTTCCTTTTATATTGCACAGCAGTTCCGAAGTGCATGAAATGCATCTCTTCTGGATTTAACTTACCTGGAGAATACTTTCCAGGTGCTCATCTAATGGTCTTTGAGCACTAATGGGTGTTTAAGTTCATGGGACAGAAATAGAAATACTCTTAAACAGAACGTTCACAGGTGCTGGTACCGTGTGGATGTTAGGTCTTCAACACCAACTCTTTTGCTCTGTGTGTCTACTCCTTTTGTGTCTCACTGCATGCTAACATAGACAGATCATAGCACCCGAATTTTTGTTGCCTTTCCTATCAAAAAAGGCTATGTCATGTTTATTCCAAAAGGAGTGCATTTTGTGGGCGCTGCATTATGTCAACAGACAGGTGTAATATAAAGAGCTTGGTAAAAATGGAACCAGAGTTAGGGAAGATACAACTTAGAATTTAAATTATGTCAGTGTCTCCTTTATTGCTGTTGGGGTTTTTTTCCCCCATTATTTAATTAAATTTAAAAATGCATGTAATTAAGATTATTCTGTAATTATGTAACTTGACAGCTGAAGACAGTGACACACTGTTTTCCTAGCTGTGGTACATTAATTTTGCATAAATCTTAAACTAAACAGTAATCTGAATGTTGTTATACATGGTTGATACTTTGATCATGTTCTCAGAAATTGAGTAACCTGAAGTTATGCATCATGCCCTAAAACCAATTTTTGGAATATGCTTTCATAACAATTGGGTAGCATAATAAGTAATGTTCTGTAAAAGAACCATGGCAACATCATTTGTAGCAGAAAAACAAATTTGGGAAGCCAGTAATTATTAATCACTCTAACTAAAAACAGTTTGGCAAATAATTCAGACCAGAATATATTTGTATAGCCCATTATAAAAACCCCAAAACCAACAATAAAGCAACATAAAAAAGGAGAGTTATCTAAATGAGGGTAAATTATTAGCAATATTAGAATGTAAATGAAAAGTTCTGATAAATATTTAGTAGCTGCTAATCCCCTCCTCTCTTCCCTACAGACACATGAATCAGTTCTGTGATATAACAGCAGGGAGCTAATGTAGATCACGAAATGACAGCTGATCTGTCACTAAACTGCTGCTGAACAAAAATGTAGGGTTAGATCTAAGCCAGGTAATTAGAGGGATTTTTGATCTAAACAAAGTTATTAAAAGGATATTTTGTCTATGTTAGTTGAGTGGTCATATATAGGAAAAATACCTAAGTGAAGAAAAGCAGTAGCCCTATAAAATTCAACTACTGTTTGCTCACTGATGGTATCTGGGGTACAAATTGTATGCAGCTTAGTGAGTTAGATATTAAAGCAGTTTCACTGAAGGGAAAAAAAAAGTGCTTGAACTCTATTCCATGGATATACTTCTGCAATGATTGTCCTCCTAATCAGTGGGAGTTGTGCTGGATTTTTAACTCAAGACAAAACATGATTGCATGTACACTCTGGAGGGGTGAGAGTTTTGTTTTGGTTTAAATAACAATGACAGGAATCTAACAGAGAACAGTGAGGATTTCTTAAACATATATAGTTCTCTTAAGTATAAATTTTCAGACTGCATTTGGAGGCTCTTACAAGTGACAGTCTGTGATTTTGATTTTATGTTTTTGAAGAAGCACTATCTTCCTGTCCTGCCATTTTTTAAGTTTCAGTGGAAATTGGTGGTACTGCTACTGTGATTAATGTGAATCAATGAGTAGGGAGAACTCACTCCTTTCCTTGTGTAATATGAAGAAAAAGCATGAAGGGATCTTTACAGAATCATAGAACCTTAGAGGTTGGAAGGGACCTCCAGAGATCACTGAGTCCAACCTCCCTGCCAAAGAAAGATCCCCTAGGGTAGTTTGCACAGGAATGCATCCAGGCAGGTTTTGAAAGTCTCCAGAGGAGACTCCACAACCTCTCTGAGCAGCCTGTTCCAGTGCTCTGTCACCCTCCCTGTAAAGAACTTTCTCCTCATGTTGAGCTGAAACCTTCTATGTTCCAGTTTGCAGCCATTGCTCCTTGGCTTATTGCTGCTGACCACTGAAAAAAGATTGGCCTCATCTGCTTGACACCCACCCCTCAGATGTTTATAGACATTGATCAGATCCCCTCTCAGTCTTCTCCAGACTAAACAGCCCCAGGTCTCTCAGTCTCTCTTCATAGGCGAGATGCTCAAGTCTCCAGTCATCCTTGTGGCTCTCTGCTGGACTCTTTCCAGCAGGTCCCTGTCTCTCTTGAACTGGGGAGCCCAAAACTGAACGCCAGTATTCCAGGCGTGGTCTTACTAGGGCAGAGTAGAGGGGGAGAAGAACCTCCTTAGACCTGCTAGATACACTTTTCTTGATGCACCCCAGGATGCCTTTGGCTCTCTTGGCCACAAGAGCACATTGCTGTCCCATGCAGAACTTGCTGTCCACCATTCCATTCTGTTGATGTTTGTCCATCTATATAGCAGGAACCTGTATCTTTTATTCTACAGAAATTTGGCAAGAGTACTTCTGTTCTCACAAATTGTAGCAATAACCTTTTGCTCCAAAATGTTATTGCTATTTTCCTGTGAATACTACTATCTAAAAACACCAGAGCAAAATTCAAATACCACCTTATAGCTGTGCATCTCCAGAACACGAGATGAAGCAGGTAGCTGTTCTTTTCTGCTCGATTTCTATGGGTAGTATGCACAGCTACTGAAACGGCAAGTGGTAATTAAATGACTTCATTACTGTGAGCAGAGGGGTTTACACACATACAAATTCTCAAACAACACCTGAACTTCAAGTGTAACTAGGTGATTATGGACTTGATTTGAAATACAATGCTGTGTGATGTTTGTAAAATGCTGCTGACTCAGGAATTACTTAAAGTTATGTGGTTTTATGTGACATGTTTACTTTAGACTAAAACCCTACTTATTTTAGCTGGTTTGGCCTGTCAAAAAAGGAATCTAGATCTTTCCTTTTCTGTTTGAATCAGAGTAAGGATGGACTATGTAACTGTGAACAATATGAACATGTCTCTAGCACTTGCTTCATCACCATCCTCAGTAGTACAGAGGCTGGTAGGTTCAAGTTCATTATCTCTGATTGTTTAGAAAAATGGACTGTGACAGTTACCTTGACTTAAAAATATTTTAATGGATTTAATCAGGGTGTATGTAGCAGTCAAGAAGTAATCCAGTTGTTAAGTTTTTATGTATAATGTCTGAAAGGTTGGCAGTTATCACTTCAAGTATGCTTACTCTTTATTTCATGGAGAAAATGCTAAATGTATATTGCTGGTTCACTGAGTCAAGAGACTTTCTAATCTGTCCATATAATTGAAAAATAATATTGGCCATCTTAAGAAGAAGCATCTAATATGTGAGCTCCATATGGGATCTATACAGCTGGAGATAAGCTAGAGGGGAAAGTCTGTTTTGAACAGCGAATTATTAGTTTCTGCTTTAATAAAACTCAATTCCTGGAAGGAATTTGGTTTGGTTTCCTAACCAAACCAAAGTGCAGAGATAATAGTTTTGTTTATTCTCTGCCAAATCTTTCTCTCAAGTCTCTGAGAGTCACATGAGTGTGGGCTTACATTACAATTTGGTAACGTAAGCCTGAAACATATGCTGCACGCCCCCACTTCCACAAGAGTTGTTCTTGTTGGGTTGAAAATTGTGCTACTGTTGCCATTTGTAATGGCTTTCAGGTCTGTGCCACTAATGCACTGCTTCTGCAATCCTCAGTGGTGATTTTAATAGATTGCTCTCACAATCTTCACACTTAGCAAGATGTTTATATGCAGATCTAAGAATAGGAAGAGTGTTTCCATTACTGGTTCCAGCTCTTTCTAACCTTCAAACCTCCTCATTTTTTGCAGTCTCTAGAAAAATGCAGCAGTCTGTTCTATGTGATTCATGCACAGCAGATGGTGCCTGTAGGATGGATATAACAATTGAGAAACACTTCGTTAATATTTACCCAAGTTTTTAAACTGAAATCTTAGGAGGATTGCCCAGGTTACCCAGGGATGTGACCAAGGCCCCATCCCTGGAGACATTCAGGATCAGACTTGATGTGGCTCTGAGTAGCCAGATCTAGTTGGAGATGTTCCTGCTCATTGCGAGGGAGTTGGATGAGATGATCTTTGAGGGTCCCTTCCAATCCAATGCAATTTGTGAATGCATGAGGATGCCTTTATAATAGCAGTCTTTTCCTTCACAGGATCTGCCAGGTACTCAAAATTGAGCATACAGGAATATGGAGACATCAGTGCATAAAAGGCTCTATATTCTTACTCATAAATCCATGATTCTCTAATAAACACTTTCTTCTGTATCTTTCCCAAAGCCACAGGGAAGGGAAGGGAAGGCTGCTCTCTGGGTGACAGCAGAACTAGTTAGACTGTGCAGAGAGACCCAGAGAAGTGCAAGAGTGGGCCTTTGTTTCAGTCTACTCTGATTTTTAGCTTTTTCAGAGATGCTAGTAACAGATATCAGTCAATAATAATATTTTTTAATGTTAATATTATTTAAAATCAATGCTTGTGATATAGTGAGCTTTAATTTGGTTTTTAGAGTAAAGGCTAAGGGAATCTGTGGAACAGACACCTCGATTATGTCACATATAGAATCATAGAATCATAGAATGGTAAGGTTGGAAGGGACCTCAAGGATCATCTAGTTCCAACCCTCTGCCATAGGCAGGGACACTTCCCACTAGCACAGGTCACTCAAAGCCTCGTCCAACCTGGCCTTGAACACCTCCAGGGACGGAGCATCCATAACCTCCCTGGGCAACCTGTGCCACTGTCTCACCACCCTCACTGTAAAGAACTTCCTCCTAACGTCCAGTCTAAATCTCCCTTCTGCCAGTTTAAACCCATTGCCCCTTGTCCTGTCATTACAAGACCTTGTAAATAGTCCCTCCCCAGCCTTCCTGTAGGCCCCCTTCAGATACTGGAAGGCTGCTATAAGGTCTCCTCGAAGCCTTCTCTTCTCCAGGCTGAAGAGCCCCAACTCTCTCAGCCTGGAAGACATGACAAAACTAATAATGCAGCATTTGCTGTTGTATGTGAGACAGTAATCTGTGAGCAAACTTTAAGGACTTAAAAGTTAACTTTGCTTAAAGCAACAACTAACAATGAGGATGTTTTTAAAGTTTATCTTTTAATCCATAGTATGGCTTTAAGGTGTAGAACTAGATAACTCTTATAGAGACTGTGCCTTCGGATTTATATATTTCTGTTTTCAGAAAACCTGTGAAATTATCTTTGCATTATAATACCAATTCTCTGGCCCCCAAGAATCCAGAGATATCCCAAAAAACGAAAGTTGGATTTAAAGACCCAAGTGTCTAGGATTTGGGAGAGGAAGTTTTTTATCCAAAGCACTTTACCTGTCAACAGGAATTTATTTGTAATTTTGTGTTCTTGGAAAATTCAGGAAAAAAAGTTATTCTCAGTACAAACCCTGATAATTTCAGTTTTTTTCTAGAATTATCTACCTCCACATCTTTGTGCCAGTAATAATAATGGTATCAGTTTTTAAATTGCAGAGTAATGTCTTTATTTAAAAAGCTCTTTTTCAGACCTACAAAGAGTTACATTAGGTGCAGTATCTAAGACAAAATTTAATGAGCCTTTTACTTCTGCTGATAGAGTAATTTGATGGTAAGTGGTATATCTGGGATGTAAATTATCTCATTAGTATGGTCATAAAAATGGAATAAAATGAAATATGAAAGCTGGTTACTAGTTTAAAAAAATAAAGAAGTACTTTTAGTTAGCTCATATGAACATGAGCTGGTAGTAGAAGCACATAGTAGAACATTTGGTTCCACAAGTGTAGCAGGAGTCTCTAACATCAGTGGAAGTATTGCAATAATTAGTCGTTCTCTTTCATCATAGCAGCATTAGCTTCTGATAGGTGATTGTAAATTTATTTTTTACCAAGTCTTTCAGAAAGTATTGGAAGCTCTGGAATACAAAGGGTGCTGGTCACTGCCTTTGGCTGATGAGTTCTGAGCAGACTGGTGCATCAGCATTTCACAGTCATAGGCTCGATCATGTTGGTGATTTCATGCTAGAGGGAGCTTCCTAACATCACCTCATTTTAAATCCAGGACAATGTGCCCATGGTGCTAATAGCAGTTTCTGTGTCTAATAGAGTAAATTAAATTATATTAGACTAAGTTCCCAGAAGTAATTCTTTTGTTTCAGTTGCCAGCATTAGTGTGAATATGAAGAAATCATAATGCTCACCAAGACTTCCAAGGTCTGTTCTATTGAAATTGTGTCTATCTACTGTAATTCTGTATTTATAACACTGCTGTAACTTCATATAGCACTTGAAAACAGATCAATGTGACCAGCACAAAGTAATTGCAGCTAACTTTTTGTTGTGGCATTATATGGGTAGATACAGTTAGCAAAAGAATTAAGCTTTGTAGTTCAGTGTGCATTCAGAGTCCAGGGTTAATTTTGAATTCCTTGGGTAAGTAAGTAAGAGAGTGACAAAGATTTTCTTAAATATTTGACTGACATTCACAAAGATCTCTGTGGCTAAAGCTTTAGCCTGAATCTAGAGAAATGATTGAAAAAGGCAGGCTTTGCTGATTGTCTACCTAACATATCAGGATCTTTTTTGAAACAAAGTATCCTCAATTTTACAACACTTTGACTTCCCTGAAAGGATGGACTGGTTGCAAATTATGACTGTCAATCCTGAGTCTGATTTTGGGCAACCATCTCTGTGTCATGAAATGCTTGAAGAAGAATTTCATATTACCTCCCAGCAAGACGTAATTTGCTATCTGAAAATACAGTAGTAACTGATGGCTCTTGTGACTTCACTAAGAACAGGAAATGTTACACTTTCCAGTGCTTTTAATGATACTGGCCTTTGTATTTTGTTCTGGCACTGTAGGTATCTGTGAAAGAGACAAAACATTCTGAAAAAAAAGGAGAAATGTCTCTTTTTGAGAGATGCAGCCTGAATTTACTCGTGTCAGGCATCCAAAACATTCCAGTCGAAGAAGCACTGTAAATACAACTATTGATTTGATTCAAACCATGTTTTCTGTCATTGGCACCTTATATACTACATGTGTCAGCACAAAAATGTGACCTATAAGAATGATGAATAGGAGCTGTATTGAAACCTGTCAGCTGCAGAGTCTTGCTCTCCAAAAATGTGGTTGTCAAAGTAGACGTAAATTATTGTCCTGTAAAATGCTCTGAAGCATCTGGTCCTTTGTTACATTAATGCCATTACAGATATCTTTTTCCAGATTGGCTGTGGTAATGGAAAAGATCAGCCTACTATTATATTTTCCACTTGTGCTCTCTACTCTTGATTCAGGTTTGAGAAGCCAGGTTACTGTACCTGGTGGCTCAGGCAACTGAACTGATCACTGAAATGCCAATCTTCAGTATCAAGTTTGGTGAAAAGTAGCTGTAATAGATAATTTCTTCATCTCACACTGCTGAACCTGTAAAGAAAATCTGCTTGTGGACTCAGGACAGAGAATTACT
The DNA here is from genome assembly GCA_013399055.1 of Ramphastos sulfuratus. Classification (NCBI taxonomy): domain Eukaryota; kingdom Metazoa; phylum Chordata; class Aves; order Piciformes; family Ramphastidae; genus Ramphastos; species Ramphastos sulfuratus. Next base: position 1,799 of record WBNM01010402.1, on the reverse strand, counting down.
GAGCTTCAATCTATGTGAGCACAGAGATGGCTTTGATTTCAAATGCAAAAGAATATTCATTAAGATGTGAGCATAGTTATTACTTCTTCAGCCGTGGGAATTTGGGATATTAATTTGTCTTTGAGTCAGTCTATATCCGCTAGTCAGTGTTGGTGTTTCTTTTTCCTCTTGTAATTCAACTTGTCTTTGCTATGACTGCTTCTATCTATTTATACCAAACCAGAAACATTATACAGATGAACAAAACTCAAAACTGTCCTGCATGGAAGTCCAAATACATGTACATTATTTAGTTTGTTAGCATTTCCTACCTGTCTTTCAATTATTATAATAATAATTTTCTCAATATCTGTGATGGAGAAACATGAGGACATCATAGATAGTTTCAGTCACAGAATGTAATACTTCTGCAGTCCTTCAGTTTCAGAAAGACATCTTTAGCAATCATCTATTGCAAAACATTGTTTTCCTAGTTAGTTTGTTTGGTGTAATGTCTAGTCCCTATGAAGAGGTTAACAGTGTAGTATTTTTAGCTAGCAAACTTAGAATTCTTGTAATAGCTTATCAAGTAGTCATCTGAATTCTGGTTTAGGTTCTTATTATTTAGGCTCTAATGCACATTTCAGCTAAAAGACACTTAATTCAGTGGGATTTTTAGATGTAAATTTATATGTAAATGTACACCTAAAATCCATTGCACTATTAGCCTCTGATATTAAGTGCCCTGTGCACATTATTTAATTCTGGCTAGTTTTCTTGTGCTGTAAGGGTGATAAGAGTGGACTCCTTACTAAGCAAGTTTTACAAATACATAATTTGCTCAAGGTGCTTAGTCCTAGATTTTGAGTAGTTTAATTTGCTGTTCTGACAAAAGACTTAACTGTTGATGAACAGTTGCTGCCTTTTTGCAAGCTGGTAATTTGTAAGGCAGTGGGAAAATACAGTATCAGGATAAGGGCAATGCTGTGATTCTCTGTGGTCATAAAACTGGGTGGGAAGGAGAAAGCTGTCCTGGCATTTAGTTCACCTTACAGAGACGGGGAAAAAAAACTCACTTGTATGGTGAGTATGGTGGTTCACTCCACAAAGATCTCATCCTCCTAGCTTTGAGTGACTAGGAAGCTGGAAGAACTGACTGCCTCAAGGAGGTAGGCCTTCATTGTGTTGTCAATGTGGGAAAGGTCCAACTGAGAGTGGACATGTGGGTCTGGATTAGAAGTGTGCTTGGAGAGAAGCGGTGAGGTGCATGCTGAAGGCATGTTGCAGCAAGCGGTTCAAGAGACAACTCTGGTTTCTAAACCTAATTTGACCAAACTGGGCTGAACTATGTTCAGTACGGCCTTGGAACTCTGTCATCAGCTCTGCTAATCAACTCAATTGAGCCTCTTTATTCCAAGAAGTAGAAATTAATAATAATGAAGACACAACACAATAGTCTAGGTTAACTCCTGCTGCTGAAGAAGTATAAACACATTAATGGCAACATTGAAAACTCTGATCATTTTGAGTCTGTGCAAGATAGAAGAGCAAGATCTATTTTAATTTGAAAGTACTGCCACCATTGCAGTTAAGTCTTTGTGTAAGCAACATTCCTGCTTGTTGTCAGATGCGCCACAGACAAAGAAGGTGCTTGCTGCTTGTCAGTCTAGAAGAACAACAATTTGGACAGGGGCCTATAAAGGGAGAATTTCTGCACCATTATCCCATCATGCCTCACAAAATAACTTTATTACCACTTACCTGATTTGAAAATTTACTTCTGTGAGAAGAGCATGGCAGACCTGGGAGCAAGTAGGGGT
>WBNM01010398.1:42118-70503 GCA_013399055.1 Ramphastos sulfuratus | reverse complement strand
GGAAAGCAGCTCCATGGCAAAAGGCCTTGGGGAGTCCTGATGGACCACAGGCTGACGAAGAGCTGACATTGTCCGTTTGTGGCCAAGAAACTGTAAGATGAGTGTGGCCATCAGGTTGAGGGAGGTTCTATTCTCCTGTTCTGGAATACTGCATCCAATTCTGGGGTCCCCAGGGTAAGAAACTACTGGAGTGAGTGGAGTGTAGGGCCACTAAAATAATTAGAGGCCTGAAACACCTACCTTGTGAGGAAAGGCTGAGAGGCCTAGGGCTGTTTAGCTTGGAAGAGACTGAGGAGGGATCTCATTAATGCTTACAAGTATCTGAAGGGCAAGTACCAGAAGGATGGAAACAGACTTTTCTAAGTGGTCTCCACTGGCAGGACAATGGGTAATGGACTCAAACTGGAACAAAGGAGGTGTCAGCTAAACATATGGAAAAAAATGCTCACCTGGACGGTGGTGAAATACTGGAACAGGTTGTCCAAGGAGGCTGTGGAGCATTGGTGCAATTTACTGTAAACAATCCTGCTCTAGCAGGAAGGCTGGACTAGATGATCTTCAGAGTTCCCTTCCAACACCTACTATTCTGTGATTTTATGACCATGCAGTGTAGGTAGCCCTCTCCTGAATGAGGCTTTCCTCATTCCTTTGTCAAGTTAGTCACAGCCTGTGCAACTTAACGGAAGAAAAGACTGGCAGAAGTCCTGGCGTGGATAGAAACAAGCCTTACCCACACCACTCTGCAAAGCAAGGCAAATAAATAATGGTAACTTTGATGGTTCTGTTGAAAGCAGTGTGTGAGGATGACTTCTAGTTGCTTCTGTATGTTCAGAAATGGCTGCAGGAGGTAACATGTGCATTGAGATAAAAAACAATATTATATTATTGTCTGTTTGCCAAGAAATGGGTGTTTAATTTTCCTAGAGGCATGTTTTCTGATCTGCAGTTTGTATTGATTTTCTATCATCTTAAGAATTTTGCTAGCTAGCTGTTTAATTGCCACATTCTTGGTTTTGATGATGAACACTTTTGCTCACTCTAAGAGAAGAGTATTTATATACCTGGTGAAGCAAAACTTTGCCAAAGGCTTTATACAAATTTCCTGTTGACTGCTGAACTAATGGCCAAAGTGCATCTGTGGCTGAAAGGTTTCAGGGTGAATGCATGGATCAGGACTATGGTAGAATAAAAGCACTTGCTTGAATATCTATCTAATTTGTAATTCACACAGATGTCTGAAGTTCATTGACAAGGTGTTGGCTGAGAATGGTTAAGATATTTCATCCAGTTTTGCTTGGAGATCACTCCTCTGGAAACATATAGCAGAGCAACTACTGCCTCCACGGCAAATTGAGAGTTTCCTGTATGTGCAGAATCTCTCAGAGATGCCAGTGAGAACTGAGGGTAGGATATATATACTTCTGGGCTGTGCCAAGAATGCAGTTCTTGGTCCTTGCCTGATTATTTGATAGGCAGCACTAGTGAGACATTCATATGGTTGTTTCCTTCGTACATTGGGCAGCTCCTTACATAATGCAGGCTGTAGAGCAGGAAGAACTTAGACTTTCATTGCTACTTGCAGTGACATTAACCCAGCTCATTACCAGGACCAGTTTGGCAAAAGCTATACAAGTGCTTATCAGGTTTCTCTTCTGAGTCTGCTGCCTAAAATTGTAAACTCTCTGTGGTACCCATGGCTGGACATCCATAACAATGATATTCTCCCTACCTATTGTGTATAAACTGAATGACAGAATAAACTCAAATGAAAGAATAAACTCAAAGCCATGAGCTCTTGCCTGGTAGGAGGCACAGGAATACTCCTGTTATGAGCAAGTTTGTCCCTCAGACACAGAGAACAGCTGCCTGGCAGGATTTTTCCTGATGTGTAAAATAAATTCCACTGGATGTTTTTGCTTTAATCCTTCACTATCTTTTTCAGATATGGGGTTTATAAGCCAATATAAAAAGTATATGTAATTCCTATATGAAATAAGAAGTGACTATCACAGAACAGCAATAAACCAGTAAGTTTTGACATGACTTACAGGCTTGATCACCTGACCTGGTCTCTGTGTTCCTGCATAGTATTTTAGCTCAGCCTAGGTGGCCAAGAAGGCCAACATCATCCTGGCCTGTATTAGGAACAGTGTGACAAGCAGGACCAAGGAAGTGCTTGTGCCTCTCCGCTCAGCACTGGTGAAGCCACATTTTAGAGTAGTTGCGTTCAGTTTTGGGGCCCTCACTACAAAAGAGACATTGAGGTACTGGAGTAGGTTCAAAGAAGGGGAATTAAGCTTGTAAAGGGTCTGGAGAACAGATCTTATGAAGAATGTCTGAGGCTACCGGGATTGCTTAGTCTGGAGAAGAGGAGGCTAAGGAGAGACCTCTCGTCCTCTGTGACTATCCAAAAGGAGGCTGTAGTGAGATGGGTGTGAATCTCTTCTTCATAACAAGTGATTGGACAAGAAGAAATTGCCTCAGGTTGCACCAGGGAATATTTAATTTGGGTATTAGAAGAAAAATCTTCACTGAAAGGGCTTTCAAACACTGGAGTAGACACTGGGGAGGTGGTTGAATCTGCATCCCTGGAGGTGTTTAGAAGATGCATAAATGTGGTGCTGAGAGACATGGTTTAGCACCAGAGTTGGCAAAGTTCAATAATAGTTGACCTGATACTCTTAAAAGTATTTTCCAACTGAAAAGATTCTATGATTCTGTTTCCTTCTCTCCTTGAGAGAAGGAAAGTTCCACATTATGAACTGGTAGAATGGGCACCTGTCCTATGCATTTTTCATTCTTCAACAAAACAACCACAAAAGAAATTGAAAAGTCAACGGTGAATTGCCCACAGTTTAGAATAACAGCTCTTTATAGGTGAGGCATAAAGCCTTATATGTTTCTTTATCAGCCTGATTTTTGTTCTCAGCTATGGAAAGAGCATTGGAGTTATTGCCATTAAAATGTTCAAAGAGTTGTGGTGGATTAGGTTCTAACATAATTGAAGGTAGAATGTTCTCCTGAGAGGTGCCCTGCCATTCCCATGCATGGAAATCCTCTGCTGTAGGAAGACAGTCTGAATTATACTTTCTAGCATCTTCCCCTGAGGATGAAGAAAATCTTCCTGTTTTACCTTTCTAGGTTTCGCACTCAGCTGTGAAACCTCCGATTCTCTTAGTTTTCCTTAGTGACACATTTTTAATGTTGAACAAGCAAGAAAAAGGGGATAAATACATGGATTAAAACGTGAAAGGAAAGAGTACATACATGCTCCTGTTGGCTTTGTGCTGAGTTAGATGCACCTCTTCCATATTGTGATTTGCTTGAAGTTTCAGCTTCATCTCCAGTCTGTGGCACTACAGAGTTGTGAAATTCAGAAGTTTTGGAGTATATTGTGTGATAGATAAGGTTTGGTTTTGAATTTGTTGTACAAGGACATGTCTAGAAATTAGCAATCATAAATCTATCAGGAACCAAACAAACAGTTAGCTAGGACAAGTGCTGATGTGTTTATCAGGAAACTAACTTGATTGATTTTTTTGTGGATTTAGTAACATTTCTTTGGATCAAATCTTCTCTGCAGTTTGCAACTGGCTGAATGGGGCATTGCTCTGGGGCTACTGATGTTTAATCCAGACAATTTCATTCATCTCTCTGTGAAATGCTGCTGCTCCACTTCCTCCTGTGCTGCCATGTGAAAGCATACGGAGCAAACAAACCAGAACAAGGGTAGAAGCAATACTCCATCCACATGCTCCCCTGACATTGTTTAGTTTTGCATTCCAACACTGCTAGATAGAAGCCTTTTCCTGCCCACAGTTTATTGCTTATTACTAGCTACTAAAATAATACCCTGCCACAGGCCACAAAAATGTTTGCCTATAAACCACTTGTAAGAACTGCCTTAGCCTTAAAAATAGGAAGGTTTTCCTTGAAGAATCATCTGTTCAGATGGAAAGATCTGCCAGAACATGGGTAGAGTAGGTCTAGGGTTTTTGTGGGTTTTCATGGGGTTTTTTTTCTGTTTTGTTTTTCAGTTGTTTTGTCTAATTCTTGGAGGCAATGAGGGGACAACACACTAGATGACAAGAGAAAGCAGTGCCTTGGTTATTTAGTTAACAACCTATACCTACTAGCTTCCTGCAGCTGTTCTGTGGACCTCTTTATGTAGTCTTGGGATAAATTTGCATTACAGATAATTTAAAAGAGAAGGAAGCCACACCATAATTCAAGTAGCAAGAATTAAACTATGTATTTGGTCCAGCTGATCTATCAATTTGAATGGAACACATTCAAGAGAGGGGGCTGGTTCAAATGAAAAGTGAATCCATACATGCCACCCAGAAAACTTTCTGCAGTTTTGGGTCAACATCTCTGTACTTTAATGAAATGGGAAAAGGAGACATCAAGAGATTACCCAAACATCTAGTTAGCACTGCTAGCTTGATTCTTCCCCATAGATCAGCTACTGATGTTAGAAGTGAATTCTCATTTGTGGTATCTTCTGTGGCAGGATATTTTGGGTGAGATGGATAAAAAATAGCAGACTGACAAGATTGCAGAGCTGCAGTCAGTGAAATTTCTGATACTAACATTAAGAAAGAGGCATTTGGCTTTACTGTGAGCAAATGCAGAAACCCTGGGAAAAGTTTGCCTTCTCAGTCAACAGTGATGCTTGTGGATGTACCTGCAGGCAGTGTCCTGTGGCAGAAAATGGTGAATATTGCAGTTTACTGTTAAAAATTTTAAAGGTTCTGATAGGAGGGAATGTGACATGGAAAGAAAATCATACCAAGCTTGCCTGTAATTACATCAGAGTAATTGACTGGCCTCAGTAGGCTGGCATGGGTGTAACTGAAAGCCTAGAACACTTCATTAAATCTCCTCCTACCTACTGCATTTACCACAGTTATCCTGTAGTTCTCAGATGTTGCAGATATGACCACATCCCCAATTACAGAGTAACAGGGAAAGAAGCAGGAGAAAGAAAACAGCCCCAGACCTTCAGCAAATGAACGAACAAATGTCGGCTATCCATGTTGTTCCTGAGGCTTGCTTTGCTTTGACACAGGCATGAGGTGCACACTGTCTCTGAGTAATTGTGGGGTGACCTCCTGCACTGAGGAGCTGCAAAGCAGGCCTCTTGGGAGAATGAGGTTTCTGACAAGTCATATTCAAGAAATTCTTCTATAATTGGCATTTGAACCTGCTATTTCCTGTTTTAAAAATCTCTTTTGCTTAACAAAGAGTTTTGAAAAGCACTTGAAAATTTCTTACATGAATTGCATGAATTGTGGTTTCATGAAAAAAAAAGTGGATATTGCAGACAAAATCCCTTGTCTGTCTATAGTAAGGAACAGAAAATGCCTGCTTTGCTGCTGCTGTGTGTAGAAATGGTTCCCTCACTGAAACTGAATGAAGCTGCAGGCAGCCCCTGGCAGACAGGACATCTCAAACCAGAAACTGAGAATAGGGATTGGCGATGGATCCTGTTAGGAGAGACTAGCAGAGTTTTCAGCATTGAAAATCAAGCATACATGGTATGTGACGTGAGCAGGGAACAGCCTACTTGCTATCGCCTCAAACCAAGAAATATCCCAGCAGCTACTGATAGCAGTGCTTGAAAATAGAAGGATGGAAGCACTTTTCACACAGCATGTAATGAAATTCATGGCAGTGATATTATCCATTGGTGAAGACCAGATATCAGGATGCCTCAGGGCATATCTCAGTTTTGGGTATCCCAGTGATTCCCATTACTGCCTGCTCCATTCCTGAGAGTGTGAGAGAGTTGTGTGCAGCTGTGGAGATTTCATACACGCAAGGAGACTGGCAGCCTCAGCAGAAGTTGTGATAGCCCATCCATTGTCAGTCATCACCACTGCTGAGGATACCAGTCAGCCTGTATGTGATAGTCTCTTTCCTTCTGGCTGCCAAACACAAGTGAAATGAGCAAGGGTTGCTCTTTTCCAATTTCATATACAATTCTAGGTAATGCAGTTACATGCTGCATGGTTTACAGTCCTGCTCTCCACACTGTAGAAAAGGCAGAGCTCAGGGAGGTTTGGAAGGGTCTTTCCTTCAAAGAAACCAAACACATATATAAGACTAGTACTGACATGAAAGGAATTTCCTTATTCATTTCCTTGGGAAGTAATTCGAACATGCTATCCTCGCCTGGCCTTGAATCCGAGGTTTGCTCTGTATATAGAAGAGAACATTTGTAGAGAACAGGTTTTATATAGTTACACAGGATATAAGCTATCTATTTACGTTTTACTCCTGGTTGTTATAGCTTTGAGTATTTGTGGGGTCTGCTTTTGGGATTCCAGGGACATCTACATGTGATGCAAAGTCTTTCATGGCTGAGAAGTTCCTGTGCTGGCTGGGGTATTTAACATTACATGAGTCCTGCTGATGTACATCGTCCCACTTTCCACAAATCTAGGAGCTCACCTGAGAATGTTACCTTGAAAAGCTATTGCTTTGCTACGAAAAGCTTGCTTTGGTATTAGACACCAAAGCTTAGAATCCAAAGGCATATGCTTCAGGATGGAGATGTGGGTTCCCCCATCTTGAATTGTCCCTGACATCCATCTCACAGCCAGTTTAGGCCGAGTGTCCGTGTATCGCCGTCTGGCCTGTACTACATGAGATGTTAGAACTAATGCAAGCCCTAGACCTCCCAAATCATGTATCAGGAGAGCTTGAAGATGTTGTGTTTTTCTACAAAATGCAGATATTTCAAGTGTATAGAGAAGTCTCCCATATTACCATTGTAACCAGGTGAGGAGCAGGTTGATGATGAGCTACTGCTTGCTTGCAATGCTTCTGCAGCTTCCTCTTCTGAGTCTCACACNATGACCTCCCTGCTCCTGCCGGCCACACTATTCCTGATGCAGGCCAGGATGCCATTGGCCTTCTTGGCCACCTGGGCACACTGCTGGCTCTCCTTGAGAAATATTACAGTGGTTGTATGCATTTCCCACTGCATTTGTACATTTTAAAATGTTTTATAATCTGTATACATGTGGTTTTTGACAATAAGCCTATTAGGATTGGAACTAAGGAAAAATATGTAAGCAATTTGATGGAGGTAAGTGGAAATACCTCCTATCATCTTTGTCTGTGATATTTTGCTCCTCCTTGTAATTACTTGGTAGGCGTACAAAAAGATGAATGTTGCAGTTTTGGTAAGAAATACTCAGAGATAAAAGCAAAATTGGCCTTGCAGTTATCTCACAATTTAATTATTAACCCAACAATTTTGGAAGTGGGTGGGAGGGGGACAGCATTCCTTGATCAGTGGCAAAGGTACAATGTAAGCCATTCCTACATGAAGGCATGCAGCAAGCCATGCACAGAGCCTGTTCCTGCTATTGTGACAGGGGTTGCTGACCAAGCTTGCTAAAGAATTTGTTTGTTCTCCGAGCTGGGATCTGGTCCTGTCATGTCAGCTGCAAAGACTGTGCCTCGCTTGTTCAGCCTTGGCTCCTGGCACGCAATTAGCTGCTGCACACAGCTCAGTGTGGCTGTGTCTGCGAGGGCTGATCCACCAGCATTGTGTGCAGCCTGTCCTCAGGCCTGGTATTGCAAGAATTGTTGTGATTTTACATGGATTAATGTGAAATGACAGAAAACACAAATGCTGTGGCTTTCTAGCATCTATAAACACATTTGAAAGAGATGAGAATCACAGAATAGCACACTGGAAGGGACCCCAAGGATCATCTGGTCCAATCTTTCTAGGTGATAGTGCAGTTTAAATGAGATAGAGCAGCAACCATTTGCAGGGGAATCCACTACTTCTCTTGATTTCAATGTCTCACTGCTCTCATTGTGAAAAATTTTCTTCTGGATTCCAATAGGAATCTCTCCAGGAGAGACTTGTACCCATTACTCCTTGTCTTTTCTGTAAGACTACTTGCAAAAAAGGAGTCTCCACTCTCCTGGTAACCATCCTTCATGTACTGGAATGTGGTGAAATGATCTCCCCTATGTCTTCTCCCCTCAAGACTGAACAAATCCAGATCTCTCAGCCTTTCCTCAGAGGTCAGCTCTTCCAGTCCTCTGAGCATCCTTGTGTCCCTTCTCTGGACATTTTCCAGCCTGCTCACATCTTTTTTTCTACAGTGGGGTCCAAAACTGCGCCCAATACTCCAGAAGTGCCCTGGCAAGCACTAAGTAGAGTGGGACAATGACTTCTTTATCTCTGCTGGTAATGTCTTTGTTGATACAACCCAGCATCCTGTTGGCCTTCTTTGCCACCATAGCACACTGTTCACTCACGCTGAGCTTGTTACCCAGACCTCCTCTCATCTCTCACCAGTGGAAAGGAAATGATAGCCCTACTGCATGTTATCTCTCCTTGGCTGCCTGGTTTAGACTTGTCAGGAAGAGTGAGCGGATGTGAGATGAAATAATCAGAATGGCGATTTAGATGATCAAACTCCTCATTGGCAAAAGACTGCAAACACATTGGCACAAGTTCATGGTTCTACAAAGCATATAGGTGACAAACATAAATGATTTTTTTATGGATTAGTAAGCTAAGTCCAAGGCAAGAGAACTCCTTTGTAAAGAAGGAGTCACTTCAATCTGTCATGCTTCAGATACAAAAGAGCTACAGGAACACTGGTGAATAGGCAGAATAGAAAAAAATGCTAGCACTTTAGCTCCTAAATGCTTATGCATGAACAGTACAAAGTGCAAAGACTTTGCCAGCATATTTATATCAGGAAAGTTTCCAAGGCAATGTACAGCTTAACAATTTCCCCAGCAATGAAGACACATTGGTTCTCAACATAACACCAGCTGTACCAGAGGAAAACACCTTTTGCAAAAAGGACTTGCCTTTACTGTGTTAGCAGCTTAGCTGGAAAAAGTTTTTTGGCATAAGACCTGCCTGTAATCACCCAAAAGTCAGTTTTTCATGATAAAAGCAAAACAATCAGGGAAAGTGGAACACGCTGAGATATCAGATCTGGCAGTATGGACACAACCAGTCTGGCTCACACATGAGGCCAGGCTCGGACTGAAGTGGGAAGGAAGCATGCACACACCACGGCCAGTTGGTTGCTAACACAAGATTAGATCTCAGTGACCTTATCTCAGTTTGGACTATCAAGTGTGCTTTACAGTGTTCCAGGACTAGCAACAAACTCTTAGATGTGGTTATTGGACAGGCTGAGTTAATTCACATACATTGGCTGTTGTTGCTCATGTTCTCTGAAAGTCAAGGTTCACCAAAATCCATGAAGGCTATGGAAAAAAACACAACCCAGTCCATACCCAGAAACCAGTGCTTGACTGGGCCTGGTACATCAAAGTCAGCATAAGGATTTAGGAAACTCTGACTAAAAGGGACCCTGCAGCAGGGTTGCACTCACAAGGGTTTCCTGTGAGCTTCAAGCATCACTTTGTCCTTTCCCAAAAGCAGCAGCATGGCCCCAGGCCACCCAGGCTGCTGCCTGGCTACGACTGGCCCAATACAACCTGGTTTAACACAAAAAAATAAGCCTTACCCAGTCAGGGGGCAGGCGTCTGCCAGAACTGAAGGATCAGGCCCCAAACTCTGCAAATGAAACATAGCTCCATCACAAGTGATGGGAAAACAAAGTCACCTGGAAAGAGTTAGCAATTCTAACTGGAGGGTGGGAAAGGACGCTGCCTTCAGTCTTTTTATAGTATAAAAATTTAGTGACTGAATTAAAGCCCTAATGTTTGGACTGGATGGTGTTACCTAATTCTCAGAAATGAGAGCAGCTGGCTGTGGTGCAGATACTTCGTAGCAAGCCCTGGAGTGCACAGCACATCATTTAACAGAGCTGTAAAAGAAAGGACATTTATCAGGGTTCTTAGGAGTGTAACTTAACATGCTGGTTTGGCTTTTATGTAGCCAAATTTAATTTCCAGCTCCTCTGTTTTATTTTCCACTTAAATATACATAAATAAGTAATGCTTTCTTTGCATGCCTTCCCCAACTGCTACTTGGCATGCCTCTGGTTAAATCCTGTGCTAAAAAGCTGGAAGCATTGATGTGAATGTTCTCAACCTTGTGGTGATGTCGCTGAGCAGGCAAAAGTCTTGGCAAAATCCACTTTTAAGAGACTCTGGGAAGGGAGGGCCATTGATGGAGGTGTTAAAAATAGCCTGATTTTTCAGAATTTTCACTCTGACACAAAATGAAAACATTCGAGCCCAACAAATAGTGTGAATTTTACATTTATTCCAATTTCCTGGTCCTTCCTGTTCCTAATTGTCACCTGCCCCTCCCCACCAGTTGCTTAAGTTGGTACCATCTGGGTCACTATTTCTTCCTTGACTTTGCCTGCTTCATTTCTTCATGTAATCTAGTGGGGGGCATGAGGGGGTGGGAAGTCATAGTTTTGGGGAATGTGTTTCTCTGTTCAGCTACCAGACGGATTTCCTTACTGATGTGGTTGTCAAAATGGACAGAGGTCTCATTCTGGTAATCTTGTCCAGTAGTGGAAGGTGACACTGGCTTCTCTCACACAACCCGTCCTGGCTTTCTCACAGCATTTGAGTTTCCAACAATGCTATCATGGCAATCATCCACCCACAGACAATAAGGCTGAGAAATAGCTGATGATATTTTTTTTTTTCAATGCTATTTCCCAATGTGATGAAGAGCCCTTGAGAAAATGTATCCTTTATGCCAGGCAGTAGTCTCCAAGGCCTGTTGGAACCTGGGAAATCCACCTCTTGACTCAGAGATTATTCTCACTGAAATATGAAATAATGTTAAAAACCTCCAGGTTATTACATTCACAGAATCTAGAGCTAAATATTTAAGTTAATCAGCTGAACTTTAAGTAAAATACTTTCAAAAAACATGCAAATTTAAGTGCTTGAGATGTTAAAGTATTGAATCTGTAACTTCAGTTTTGAAAGTCCTGGAAAAGTACACAGTGGCACTGTGTGTAGCAGGAGCTTCCATTCTTTCACCCTTTGAAAAACAGCTTATTTCCTTACAGTCCCACTTTTAAATAGCTGTCCCTCCCTCTGATAGATGATACACCTGCAATGCTTTCCACAAGAAACATGTGAATGCTTAGCAGCTGCTGCTGGATTTTTTTTATCCTTATATTTGATGTTTTAAGCTTGAATGGCCTAATACTTTGCCTTCTGTATGATGGTGGACAAGCACGTATGTCAGCAGCACGCTGAGCCACTAAAGCAAGTGAAGAGTGCTGGTGGGAGGATTTTGAAGAGCAGGATTCAGAGCCTGGCCTCCTCACAGGTCCTGTGCATGAGCTGGACTAGCCATGGCAGTCACTGTGGCTTTGCTCCTTTTGCCTGTGCAACTGCCATAATTTTTAAAGTGTGACTTTCTCCCTTTTGGTTGAATGATCCTCACAGATTTTGAGAGAGCAGCTGGTGCAGAGGTCATTGGCTAATGGAGTTCTGTTAATTTGTCACTTTGGTATTAATTAAACTAGGCAGGATCCAAGCAGAAGAGCTGTCAGGTGGGCAAAGTCCCAGCAGCACACTGAGGAGCCGACAGCAGCACTAAGGGCCATATTCTGGCTCTGGGAGCTAATGCACTGCCTTTGGTGGGAGCCATGTGCATGTAACTGCTGCCAGGGGACAGCCCCAAAAGTTCAGCATTTCTCCAAATTCAGTATAAAACTAATTACAAATTTGGCTTGGGGCACTCAGGGCTACATTCAGAACCATCTGGTGTTAATGACCTGAAGTGAAACTTCAGGCAAAGGTTTCATTTTAGTTATTAGATGTCAGGCAAGTGTCTGGCCAACAACTGCAACTTTCCTCATTAGTGATGGATCTCAATGCCTGCTGCCCCTCTGTCAGTCAGAGGAGATGCAGCAGCTGCAGTACTGCTCTGCTTTGGCTTTAAGCAAGTGGCACCAAGCACTGATTGTACGGGACTGCTTGAAGACCATAGAAGAATATTTAGTGGCTGTGCTTCCAGGATAAAAAAGTATCCACCTGAAATGTGTTGCCTATCCATGAGCAAAATATTAATTTAGGCCCTTTGTTAACACAAATTCCAGCCCGTTCGCCAGCCAAGTCTGGGTGGAAGGACTATGTGAAAAGCCTTCTCATTCCGAATGGCAGAGACAGACATTCAGTTTCTGAAGGGGTCCTCATTGGTTTCCTCATTTCTCTGCACTGGATGTCTATCTGGGAGCGATCAGTGGTGCATCAGGCAAATAGAGGCACAGAAGACATTGTTAAGGGGAATGATACAGACAAAAGTGACAAGCAAGATATGAGTGCTGTCTGAGAACTCTAAGAGAAACAACGCTGTTTACTGTAATTTCTGATAGAGATTTTCAGTCATTGCTGTAAAGACCAGAAGGTAGACAGCAAGTACTACTAAACATGAGCAACCAGAGTAAGTGGCACAGAGCTATTCAGCCTGATTTTGCGCAGACATTCAGGCATCTCCGTTAGAAAATCTGGGTCAAAACTCAAATTTTCCATATAGGAAATGTCTTTCCGCTTCTTTCCTCTAAGTGGTCCAAGTACAGGAGCTGAAATATAGCTTGTGAAGGCCATGAGATCTGTTTCTGAATCCAAACAAGTTTTCAGCAAAAATACAAATTATTTTTTCACCAAAAAAACAATGAACAAACCAAAAAAAACACAGACAAAGTCAAACCAAACCAAGCCAAACCAAAAACAAATTTCTTGGAGAAGAGAAGATCTTAGTTTGCTTATCTTCAAACTGCCCACTAACCATATTTCCACAAAAGTAGTAGAGATGGAACAGCTCAAGAAAAACCTAGTTTGCCCATACAATCTCACCTTCCCAAGGTCTTTGTCAGCCATTCTCCCATAATTTGGTGTTAGACTCTCTCCCCTTAGGACAGGGTGGTTTTTGCTCTCAGTGGTAAGTTCTAATCACTTTGATCACACTAAATAGTTTACCTGACCCTTAACCTTCACGGTATGTGACCATGCTGGTGGTCCCCCTTGATGGTTTTGAATGTTTCACATGTGATCAACCTTAGCAGAGCAGCATGCTAAGTTGCTGTGTATTTACTGAAAGCTGTCCTGCCTGCACACTGAGTTTGCCCTTGGTTTTTTGCACATTGCCTCCTCTGAGGTATCGAATTCAGAAAATACTGAAATTTCCAGGGGTTAAATTTCAGTTTGCAAGGTGCAGAATATAACCATGCCAACCACTTTCTTTCATCTTCTCATCTGTCTTGGGCCTCAGGCTCAGAGGGAATCTTGTGCTATGTACTATTATTCACGGTTCAGTGGCTGAATTTGAGACCTATTGGGGAGGACACAATCTCTTAGCCTCAGCTTTACATTGCCATTCAACTATCATCTTTGTCTTCTCCTGCAGTTTTTGCCAGAATCCTAAAAGCTCCTGAATCCCAAAATGTCACCTTTGGGTCTGTGGTGATATTGCGGTGCACAGCCACCGGCCTTCCAGTTCCCACTGTCACCTGGCTGGAAAATGGGAAAGCTGTAAGTACTTTTTTCCATCTTTTGGCCCTGGAAGTCTGTTAGTATCTGGAAGTGCAGTCCAGGGATTAAAAAGAGGCTGAGAGCCAGTGTTTCTATTCCTGCATTACTTAGCACCTCACTGCATGGTCAAGTTAAGCCCACCTCACCTCCCCGCTACAGTTTTCTCCTCCATGAAACACTCTCCCTGTTCTCCAGGGTGCTGCATGGTTTAATGTGTTAGGCTCTGGAAAGTCTGAGATGAAAGATGTTTTAGGTGCTTACAACCTTCCTCTGATCCAGGACTTCCAGGACTTTGTTGTGTGTTTAAGTATTTCTCCAGCCTCCTTTCCTCTCCTTTTACCTTATTTGGTAACAATAACATGGCAAAATTGCTTATTTGACAAAATAGCACCAAGTGAGTGAGTTAGGTAGGACAAACCGTTATGAGGCAAAATACTTGTGCATATGCACAGCAAATTCACTGATGAGTAGATCTGAAATTTTCTTTCAGCATCAGGCACTGAGAGATGCAAATCCACTCCTCACAGGAAATTGTTTTGTGGTCTGATTATCCTGAGCATTTGAAATAGGTACCTGCTTTGAACTCATCTGGCTTGCATGTTCCTGCTATTCCAATGTCTGAAGCATAACTGAAGTCACTTGATGTCTGAATATTGCCTCCCTGGGAGTGAGTGGTACACCGCAGTCACAGCAGCTCGGCAGCCGAGCCTGCAATGGGTTTTCTCCAGCCTTCATATGGTTATGCTGGACAGGTTTTACACTCTTGATGCTCTTTCAACAGCTTTTTTAAGGATGTGAGCCCCAAGGCATGATACTGCAGAAGTAGGTGGAGCAGCTGCTATGTGCAGGCTGACAATATGCCTCCACTCTTTCTCACTGACCTCCCTGTCAACCACAAGTCCTTCTGCCCACCAGCTGGCCAATATCATTCCTGTGGATGTGTTTATCAATAGGATCAATAAACTTTCACTCAAATTCCTTACTTTAGGAAGAAGGAATCATCTTGGTTTGTATCACCTCTTTCATGTATTAAAATGCATTGTCAAGGAGCCTGGACTACTCTACAGGCTGTCTTGCCTTCCTTGCCTCCTCCAGACCTAATCATGTCCAGCTATTTTTCTCTATTCCCTAGAGTTTGCTTGGGAGAACAGCAAAGGGGTCGGATCAGCCTTAGCAGAGCCCTGTGGGTCCTCACTAGTTTCTGGTGATAATTATTTTGAGACAACTGTGGATCTTCTTCATTCAAGACTTCTTCAGTATTCAGGAAGAAATATTTTGGGGATTCTGAGGTCCCTGGCAAGGGCAGAGTATTTCTGGATCACTGGTTTTTGTTTGGCCAAGCTCCCACTGGTGTATCAGTACCCCAGAAAACTATGTGTGAGATCATGCTCACATCCTGCCCAGGGCCACTGTGTGGCTAGTCAGATGTGCTCTGCTCCATACCTCTCTGGAAGGCAAAGCCCAATTGGAGGACGCTGGTGCTCCAGATGGCCTCATTTTAAATATAGCAAGGAGACCTCAACAAGAACCCATCTCTGGGAAAGTCAGACTAGGAGGCTGGTGGACTGGAGCACAGGTGGTTGAGGGCTGGCTCACAAGCAATCAGTAGTGAGTCACTTGATGCAATGTGCCCATGGCATTACAATCTGTTAATGCTGACCTGTGATTGCCCTGAGGATTAAACAGTGGGAATCTGCTGAGGTTATGGGGTTGCTTTTAAAGAGGAGAAAGCACAGAACCCGCCCTGCTGATGCAAACAATCACAATTACTTTCCCTCCTGCTGTGTACTATGGGCCATCATGGACCTTAAAATGTAGTTTTCACATCAGTAAGAATAAGCAAATCAAGTGGGAAGATGTGAAGTGGTCTCTGCTTTGGTGGTAGTTGAGGTGGCATTTTAAAGGGTAAAGAAAGACCTGCTGGAAACAAAATCTCAGGGGATGTATTTGAAATGGGAGGGGAGCCAAGGGAATGGCTTGAAATTCCCAGTAGAGAAAAAAACAGATGTTGGTGTGGAAGTTTTAGTCACAACAGCCTGACACTCACCTGTAGTGTTCCATGTTTCATGTGACCATGTGAACTGATCATATTGACTGCAGCTACCCATGGCCCAAGTCAAGAGGAGCAACCTTGGCTCTTTGTGTTCAGCAAGCATGGTCCAGTGCTGCCAGGATAGGGGTTAACAGGACAAGGTATGCCCTAAAGCCTAAGGCATAAGGAGACAAATTGGATAGTATCAGCACCAGTGGTTCGGAGTCAGCACCCATCTTTCCTAGATGGATGTTGGTAAGCAGAGGCAGCCTGTAAAGAAATTCCTCTTCTCCACCAGGAAGGTCTTAGCAGTATCTTAATGCCAAGTTGTTTCTGGAGAGGAAAAAAAAATATCTATAAATACATCTGAGCAGCATTTTAATAAAAGAGGAAGCTATGGTGAAAAAAAAAAGAAAATCCTTTGAGTTCACATCCACCTGAGATAAATTCATAGAGTAAGGCCACAAAATAGCCCTGCTCCCTGCATTTGCATACAACCCCTTTACCATGCAAGAATTACAATAACTGTGTTGGTTTGGTTATTCAGTGACTTCATACCACATGCATCTCCTCAACACATCTCCAAGATGAGCTTCAGTGAGGCAAATCAAACATGACATTTTCAACACTTAATTTTCAGAGAGAACCAATCTTTATTAAACATGTGACACATCAGTGACTCACCCCTTCTTGTTCCTTCAACTATCATTGTTATTATCTTGTGGAATAGACACAAATCCCATTGAAATCATTATTTCTACTAACTTCTAGGGAGGTCACATTGATTCCTCTGACCTCTCAGACAGATATATAACTAGAGTGTTTTGCTGGGATGGATCCAAGAAGACAGCTCTCTCTGTCCCTAGGGTTGAGTCACGCCCATGGGATCCATGGGCAACCACATCTCTCTTGAGGCTTCCTATCAGTATGGAAGGTATAACAGGCAATGCTTGTCTTTCTTGTTGCCTTTGCAAGGTAGAGTCTTGGTGTGCCACATCCTCCTACCTTAATGAATACTATTTTACCACTAAAGGTTCTGGGCCAAATCAGAAGGCTCCAAGCTCATTTGCCTGGGAATTTCTGACCTGGGAAAAGAGCTTGCCAAAATCACCACACTACTTTTGGTGTGAAATCAGATATTTGCCAAAGTGTTGGAGTTAGAGCCTTTGCTTTTCTTACAATGGCTTTGGAAGTGGTTATATTAATCCAGAAGCATCAAGTTGTTTTTGAGGGTCACAAAAATCATCAGGGCTTTAGATCACCTATGCTACAAAGGCAGGCTGCGGGAGCTGGGATTGCTCAGCCTGGAGAAGAGAACGCCTCATGAAGACTTAATGGCAGCCTTCCAGTACCTGAAAAGAACCTACAAGAAGGTTGAAGAGGGACTGTTTACAAAGGCTTGTAGTGATAGGATGAGGGGCAGTGGCTTCAAACTAGAGAAGAGTAGATTTAGGTTGAATGTTAGGAACTAATTCTTTACCATGAGGGTAGTGGAACACTGGAACAGGTTGGCCAAGGAGGTAGTTGAGGCCCCGCCCCCTAAAGATGATCAAGGTGAGGCTCCACAGGTCTCTGGGCAACGTGATCTAGTTTAGGATGCCTCTGCTTATCGCAGAAGGGTTGGACGAGATGATGTTTGGAGGTCCCTTCCAACCCAAACCATTCTATGATTCTATGATTCTATCACTCTGTGGTTCTATGATTCTATGATCCTATGAATTTCCAAACTCTTTTCTTTCTCTTTTTGATAGCCTGGGCCCAGAAAGCCACATTGTGTCCTTCATTGTTAAGGCATGAATATGCAAACAATCTTCTAGCAGAGGTCCTGATGTGGTTAGCCAGCTCATTTACGTGATCAAAACTGAGACAAGACTACATCCCTAGCTGCAAAATATTGCTGAGGTGTGAAATAGGAGAGGTCTTTAATGTTTACTTGTATCTGTAAAGTCAGCTGCTACAAGAGCACCAAAATAATGTCAGTAGCTTTATTTCTCTGTTGCTTCTGTCTGCTTGCTACATAGCTCTCTGACAGGCTTGAGGATAGATAACTTATATTTTTGCTTTATTTATTGATTTGCCTTTATTGGAAATATCACTGCACTGGGCTTTTCACTCTTCTAGGTTTCTGCAGCCTCTATAGTGGAAAGTGTCAAGGACAGAGTGGTTGACTCCAGACTGCAGGTGTATGTCACCCGACCTGGCCTGTTCACTTGCCTTGCCACAAATAAACACAGCAAAACTTTTGGAGCTGCAAAAGCTGCAGCAACCATCAGTGTTTCAGGTATGCTGGGAAAAGAGAAGGTCATTGATGTTTTTACTGCAATCACAGTCCTAGTTTCCCTGCTGGAAGACAGGAAAGGGGTGTCAAGTACTTTGGAGGAGGAAGGAAAGCTCTGGGGAGCTGACAGTGTTCAGGGGGCTAAATTTGACTATAAGTGCATCCCTCACCAGGCTATTTCCTCTTATGTTCTTACACTGTGGAGACTGGCGCAGCTGTCATTTCCTGAATGTTTGATGCTGTCTTGTACTTTGTGTCCCAGAACTACACTTGGTAAGTTCATCCATGCAGAGGAAGTCATGGCCATGACCCAGCGTTGGTATCACCTAACAGCAAGGTGAAAATAGCTTTTGCGAGTAGTTTGGCTTCTCAGGGTGTTGCACGCAGAGAGCAGGGAGGTTGCTGTCAGAACAGTGCCCTGCCACGCCTTAGGTAACCTCTGCCTCTGAAGACATCTCCCAGATGGGGAAAGGATGATCCAAAGAGGAGAAACTGTGACTGAGCTAGCTGACAGCATTTGCCACATCAAGAGAAAGGTGGCAGCTTGTGCCTCTTCAAACAGGCAGATAGATTTAGTTAGATGAAAGAGGAATCAGCTGGGGCTCCAGGGGTGGAAGCCATGGTCCCACTGTTAACCAGGAACACATCTGTCCCTCTATTGCTGAGCTTCAGCTTCTGTTCTGTTGAGAAAGTAACCATGTCCTGTCTTATACTGGGCATTGAAACATTAACAGCAAGATCTGCCCCATAAGACACTCAGAACCTGGTACTGTATCTCACATCCCCACTTCTGCTTTTAGCCAAGGCAAGGCTCTGCCCCATGAAGCAGAGCCGCAAATGCAGTTGGGAAGGCATGTGCTAGAGGGTAGCAGCCTTACAGACCAGGAACCATCTTTAGCCTTGTCCCAGCTTCCAAGTGTCCCAGAGGTGTCCTGGTCCTTGGCCAATGGTCAGTGCCTCCTTCTCATATGGGTGTAGCTCAGAGCCCTGCAGCAGTGCAAGCAGTAGGACACAGCTGTGTGGCTGCACTGCTTCTCCAGACGTGCTTTCTCCCACTCATCAGAGCTGCTGCCTGCAGTAATGGGGGCATGGGTGGCTTAAACGCAGGATGCTGTCTGCTAGTTAAGTAGAACCTAAAGTACAAAGTAAAAAGAGTGACATTAGGGTGAAACAGTTCACCCCAGCAACAATGGCAGTCAACATTCCCTATCCTTGTATGGTGTCCACTGTTGCAAATCCCTTCTTCGCTACAGTAAGGTGCAAAATAAGGAATATAGCTGCATCCTTTTTTGACAGCTTATGGGTCTCAGACAGACTTCTGAGCATGGAAATATTAACTCTCACATCTCAGAGGGGACAATGAAATGTGACTGATATATTTTCCATTTTTTCTTTCTCTTGGCTCATCGTAATTCTTGGATCTGGTGCTTCTTGGCAGAGTGGAGGTAAGAATGACTTTCTGTGGCTGCCTGGGAGTTTTCTCTGGGCCAGGGATGAGAAGAATGAAAAATGCAGAGCCTGAGAAAGTCTGAACAAATGGCTTTGCCACTTGGCTGCTTCTGGTCCCTGAGAAGGTCATTGCCTCCCTCACAGGGGCTTGCAAGATTGATTCAGGAAGTTTATAAGTGATTTAGTGACCACCTTGATGATGATGGTAAACTTACACTTTACACCTGCACCTGTGTATGTGTTTGGCATGGGAACAGTGATCAAATGTTCACCATTCTGTCTCATAGTTGTTCTCAACATTTGCTACATGAAATTCCCTTTCTGCCACAAAGCATTGTGAGAAACATTGATGCTGCTTTGCCATTGCCTCTTTGTTTGTGTCGTTTCAAAAAAAAAAAAAAAAAAAAAAAAAAANAAAAAAAAAAAAAAGGCAAGGAAATAGAATGTGCTGATTCCTCTTGTCAGACTGCTTCTTCAGCCCACTGAAGTCAGCATCACAGCTGACCCATGCCACACCTATGCCCTCTTTTCCCTCTTGGGGCACAGGAAGGGTGTTCCTTTCAGCTTAAGCACAATAAGCCTCATCAGGAAAATGTGAATAATGCAGCCTGTGCCATGCCACAGACAGCTCTGTCAGGGCACTGAGGGCAGCTTATTGCTGTGGGAAACCTGCTTGTGCCAGAGAGATGTCATGGGCCATGGGACCACCACAGGATGCTGGATGGTTCCTATGTCACATGAAAGGATGGCCACAGAGCCTGGGGTGATGCAGGATGTCACAGCTTCCCTGCCACTGTGACACTACCTTGAGGACTTGGCATCTTCCTGTATTTTTCACTCAATGTGGAACACAAGAAAAAAAAAAGAATAATTAAAAAAACAAACTGACATGGAGCCCTAAGTACCACAGCTAAGTCAGGGCCACAGCGAGTCATCAGCAGAGAGCAGCATCTGAAAAGCAAAGATCTGGGCATCCTGGGTAATGCCTTGTCCATTGTAACTCCTGCTTTCTGAACAGAAATGGAAAGAACTCCCAGGGTTGACAATGGGCAATTATTTGAACAGCGGGAAGAAATAAAAGGCGAAGATACAAATAGCTCTGCTGGCTACTCCAAATGGTTGGCATGTTGTGAATTGAACTCCCTGACCCCAGTTACACTGACCAAATGAGCAGTGGGGACAGCTGCACCCAGCACTCCTCCCTCCCCAGTTCAGCCGCTCCCTACACACAGAGGAGACTGTTTCCCCAGATTTTCCTCCCCACAAGGAGCACTACATCTCACGGGCAGCCTGACCAGAGAGTATATCCTCACCCAAAGACCTTGTAGCTGTGGGGTGGCTCTGGGAGCTGCCAGGAGTGTGGCTGACCTATGCATGCCCTCACACTGCTACTCCCTTTTATTGGACTTGGGGAAGAAGTGGGGGGAAGTACAATAGCCGTCTCCTGCTAGATGCAAAAATGTGAGAAAGACAAATAGATCGCCCACGAAGGAGCCAACACTGATGTATTTTTATTGCTTTGGCACAGCTCTGGCATCATGCTTTGTGGCAGGAAATTTATGAAGGTGAAGAGAGGGGAAGATGGACCTTGCAGGGAAGCACCAAAAGGAAAACTGCAGGGGCTTATGCCTTCCTCCTTCCTGTGTCTCCCACCTAAATGTGCGTGGAAGAGAGGGAGGGTCAAGAGAAGTGCAGGAGTTTGGCTGATCTGATCTTGCGAAGAATTTTGTGGCACATGTTGGGTGTGACTCACCTAGCTTCTGCTCATGGAATCCATCCAAAATTAAACTACTGATAGTCAGCAGAGCAAATAAACCTGACTTGACACAGGTGTGCAGCAAGCAGTACAACTGTTTTTAACAAGAAAACCAGAACTGCTTTCCCGTTAGGGCCTGGGGGCAGGGTGAGGGGCCATGCTAGGTCATGTTATGCATGATTGCTCAGTCTTTTTGCCCACTTAGAGTGATAGAAACCCTCAGCTAGAGCCTCATCCTTGCACTCACACTGGGGTTTGTTGCAAAAGTTTCATTTTTTAATGATATTATTTGGTTTTAGTGGTTATAACTATCAACTTTTTTCTTTACCCTCAGTTAGCCTCTGTTAGCATCTGCTTTATTCAGAAACAGAGCCTAGACAGCTAGCTCCTGCAGGTGTTCTGGGCTCTGAGCTTACTCTCTGTGTATCTTTCTGTCCTTGACAGCAAGCTGTACAAGGGTGATGCAGGCTACTGCAGCACATACAGAGGTGAGGTGTGCAGTGCTATCTTGCCGAAGAATGCTCTTGTTTTCTTCAACTCCTCCTATGCTGACCCAGAGGAGACCCAAGAGCTGCTTGTGCACACTGCCTGGACTGAGCTGAAAATGGTGAGTTCGTTCTGCCAACCAGCCGCTGAGTCTCTGCTGTGTAACTACATCTTCCAGGAGTGCAATCCCTCAGGAGCTGGGCCAGCTCCAAAACCAGTGTGCAGGTAAATGAAAAGATATGCTCATCTTTCATTTTGTGGGGATATGTAGGCAGCAGGGAGTGGTGAGGCTCTGTCCAGACCTCTAGTAGCACCAAGTGAAAATGGGCGCTCTAGGTTTGCATGGGTTTACCAGTTTTGTATGTACAAAAATGTCCTTAACCAGCTCTCCCAGTGTTCATTGATAGAGTATGGCTTGACTTTGAGGCCCAGACATCTGTATCATATCAAGCTTTTAGTGGATAGTGTTGAAAAGAAATATCTACTTCAATAACATAATTAAATAAAATAATTAGCATATTGCTATTGATTGAATATTACTAGGCAACTATGTACTCATTATTGCCATCAAAACTAATTGCTTGTTTGGAATTTTGACTAAATATGGTCCCAATGTGTGCAACAAATCTGTCCAAGGCAATACATTAATCATTCAGCAATTCCCACTACAACAAAGATGAGACAAAAAAAGATGACACCAAAGATGCTTCCAGTGTAATTATACCTGCTAAACCAAAACTCCCATCTGGCTCTTGCATCCTTCTACATGCAAAGAAATGCACATTGAAACAGGGCTGGCAGGGACCCTAGGGAGTCCAAATCATCCCCCACTACAGCTAATCCACTCCTGACAGGTGTTTGTTCAACATGTCCCAGCGACAGATACACTGCAACATACCACATGCTGAGCAAGCTTTCCTCACTGCTCCTTGTGCTCCTGCCGTGGCCACTGAGACAAATATCTTCCCTTCTTCTTTTCACTGAGATTTTATGTGTTTTCCAGCTTCTCAGACCAAGCTATGCTCATGGTTTTTGCCTTTTTTTCCTGGCCTCTGAAGCTTCTGCTCCTTATCTTTCCTTAAGCATTAAATATATTTAGCCTCCTGCCCAGGTTCCATTAGTGTTACCTATAATAGAACAATGATTTCTTGGTGTTCGTTGCAGAAGGCAGCCTCACATAGATGTCTTGGTGTGAAGCTTTCTCTTTTCCTAACACAACTGTTGGCCATCACTGCCTCATATCCATTTTCAGATGCAAGAGAACTCTTGTCTGGTCATTACTCCTTTAACAGCTGGACAGCTGACATCACTGCCTAAGTGCAGTACTTTGCTATTGTCCTGCTTGAACTGCATCTTAAACCAGATTATCAGATTTGTGTTTATTGGGAAAGAAGCCCAGCTCTAATATCTCAACTAAACTACAAGTCTTCTCTGCAGACATGGCAAGCATGCTGCCAGCTGGACTTGGGCCAGATGTAGTCTACTGGCAAATATTTTTCCAGTTATGTAGGGACCTTTTAGGACAATCAGCAGCCTATTGTCTTTGTAATCTGGACTTTTCTGATTGCTCCTCCATTAATATCTCTAAAATAAAGGCACAGAGGGGAACACCAGTATGAAGTCTGACAATACATTGTGTTCTCTGTTTGGTGCCTCTGCTGTTAGGGACTCCTTTGCCAGCACAGTAGTGACATATATCATAGAAAAGATGTGTGTGTACAAGTGTCCACAGATAATCATGCAGCCAAATACCTACACTTGCTTTTTGCTGGCAGACTCATCCCTGCCACCTTGCTGTTCTGCTCTTTGTCATTGCTCCTTTCAGTACATGATCTCTTTGCCTTTTCTCGAGATGTGTAGCAGTATTTATATCCCAGCCACACATGCACAGCACATTTGTCAGCTAAGAATTTTGCACGGTGCTCCATGAGGCATTTCAATGAGATCTGCATCTTGCTTCATTTACCCTTGCTCCACTTACCCTTGCTCACAAGCGGCCCTGCAGGACCAGATCTCATGGTAATCTCAAACTAACAGGCACAGCATTTGCAAAGATGTTCGAACTGTAAATGGACTTGGCTGGCATCATCTTTCTCCAAGCCCGCAAGTCAATGCTTTTTCACCATTTAATGATATTTTTTTTTCCCCTATGATTTTAATGCAGTTTTAAACACATCTTTCTTCATGGCAAGAACCCTGGAACAGCATCCTTCCTGTTTCCTGTTCCCAGAGCACATCAGCTGGACAACAGTTCTTCCAAAGCCCTAACCCAATTCTCCCTTTGATAACTCAGACATCTAATACATACTTCTGAACAGCTGAGGCCCCTGGGGCCTCTTGAACACATTTCATGTGGTCTTGGTTATTTTATAATTATCTTATCTGCTTTACTGACAACCTTATACCTCTTCGCAGAAACTGGCTAGACTACACCAGTTTTCATCTGAAATACGTAATGACTAAGAATTTAACTATCTCAGAGGCTGAAGAATGCTCCCAGCTCTTGAGGGACTTATTTACCTTGACATATTTCCCTGCATTTCTCTGTAGTTGTTTATTTTTGGTGTGGTTTTTTTTTCCTCCTGTGTAACTTCCAATGTTCATTTTGGTTTGGAAGCTAGCTAACAGGCACAAGTAATAAATAGACCGAGTAAAGCTTTTGCAAAAATAATCGGGGGATAAAGTAAGAAGAAGTGAAACAGAAGAAAATTGCATGAGAAAATTTTCACTTTATGTAAACTGAGATGTAATTTGTTTAGAACTAGTATTTTCCTGTTTTTACAGGAAAGCAATGTCCCATCTCATAATTCTTAGTTACATCTGCCTTTTACCACTGGCTCTTTCTCTGACAGCAAAAGAAACCCCCTCAATTTCTGTTTCAGCCACTGCTGATAAAAAGTGACCAGGCTGCAGGGAACAGTCTCATGTTGGGAGATGTCTCACTTTGGTCAGTTCTGTGTGCCTCCACCTCCTCTTAGACAGACAGTCCTTCGTGGTCCCTGAAATGCTACTGGTCCACTTGTCCTCTTCTCTTACCACTGTTCTTTGTCCATCTGTCATTTAGGTGACATAAAATTTCTAATAATAATCTGAAGTAATCTTTGCATATGATCTCATCAAGCTCCCACTGCTCAGGATTAAGTGTAATAACAATGGTATGAATCCAGCTCGACGATGCTGGCCATCCGTCCCTCTGGCCACCACACCCCACTCCTAGGGTGGGTTCATGGGTGAAGATAACCTGCCCGTAATGCTGCAGCAGACAATGTAGCAGTGGAATGGACATTTGCATTTTCCAGTTGCATATTGTAAAAAGGTCTTGCTTTAGGATGCTCAGGCTTCAGGAAGAACTGAAGATAGTTGATGCAATCCAGATCTCCTGAGTGTCAGCCAGTGCTTCGAATGCAAGATTTTATCATTTCTCTAGATAAACATTTCTTTACATCAGAAGGTCACTCCTGTTCCACATGTTGTTTAACATAAAAAGATTAATTAGACCATCTGGCTGCACTCTGGCTTTCATGGGAGTGGGGAACGAGTAAACCAGCACTGGCTAAAACCAAGCATGAGGCATCTGGGCTTTGATGGCTTCAGCTTGCAGACTCTAAGGGCATCCACTGCTGTTGTAGGAAAGTTACTGCTCTGGTAGAATTTGGAATGACTTCTATTCTTCAGAGGTTTCAGAGAGTTTGGCACGTTGGTAGTCATCACTGAAACCCACAGCCTTCTGCTCTTGACAGGACTGTTGTACGAGTGAAAAGACTGCATCAGCCCATCAGATGATGCATTTGCCTAAAATCTTTACCTTGGACCCCAAGAATACTTTTCTGCATTACTGTATGATAGTGAGGAAGGATATGGATCCGCAAGCACTTCAACTGAGCTCAGCCAAAGTAATCTCTGCACATGACTTCAAAGCTGGCTTTGCAACTCAGGCTCTTGAGAATGAGTACAGAAATAAGTAAATCACCAATAAATTGACTAGTGCAACAAATCCTCAAACTTTTTCTTTGCTAGTGCAGATATTTCTGGCTTGGTCTTCATCACAGTTTCTGTTCTAAGGAGCACTTAAACAACCAGACACTTCTTGTCAGTGAATGTTTCGTATTGTTATGGAGGTAATACATTAGATAGGAGACAGCTAGGTCTCAGTGCCTTGTTTACCAGGCACTGTAAAGCTGCAGATTAACTGGAAGATGAAAAAGGGAATAAAAGTTGTCTGGAGAGAAGAAGGGTCTGGTTGATTCTGTGAGGTTAACGATACAGGCAAATATTTAGTTTAAGAAGATTAAGAATTGCAGCACACCTCCTGACTTCAACAGATGATACAATTTACAGAAGACAGGTGAGATTTTTAGAAATTACTGAAAAAATGCTGAGATAACTCCTATAAATTATATTTATTAGTAGATGATGACAATAAATCTATAGGAAAATACAGGAATGCAGAGAAGATAGGATGCAGACTGTGATGTTTATCATGTTTTGAGCATAACCCCGCTTTATTTAAAATGTAGATTTGTGGGTTTCCTAAAGGAAGCTGTTACAGTTCATACAGAGTTTCCTTTATCATTTATGAGCCAGATGTACTGGCTTAAAGAGCAGCCCTGATAATGGGTTTCTGTCAGCCTGCATAACCCCTGCAGACCACTAAGTGCAGCTATTGTTACCGTGCCATTGACCACTCTATTTCACTCTTTTTTTTTCAAAATAATGTAGAGAGAATTGCCTTGCTGTAAAGGATCTCTACTGCTTTAAGGAATGGCTCTCCATGGAGGAAAACTCCCAGAAGGGGATTTACAAGCCAGGGCTGATGCTGCTCACTCTTCCTGAATGCAACAGGCTGCCCAGCCTGCACCAGGACCCCAACGCCTGCACCCACATCCCTTTCTTTGGTAAAGTGGCACACGCTGCCTGTTGTCCTGAGAGCTGTGTTCTTGGTGAGGGATGGATTCCACCCATAATTTACAGCTAAAGCAAAGGCTCACAGTGGGAACTGTTCTGTCAGTGCTTATGCATGGAGCTGTGACAGCTGTATCAGCTGTTTGCCTGTCTCACCCAACTGGAGTGCAGGAAAAATCCCCCAAGTAAATCAAGCCTGGATCTTTACTGAGGGAGGGTCATAACAATCTCATTGCAAAATCAGTCTTAATGATGCCACAATTCCTATTCAGGTGCCATTACAAAGAAATAAGCTGCTTAATCACTGCTGGAAGAGAACTTTTTCACTAAGCATGCTCCTAAGCAAGCACCCAGTTAAATACATCCTTGGCAACACCTCTTTAACACCTTTTCTTGTCTTTTTACAGATTTTAAGAAGGAGAATATAACCAGTAAGTAGACTGCTCCAGACTCTGTGTTTCTAGAAGTGGGCATGATACTGTTTGTTGCAGTTTGCAGAGCATTTTTGAGTTTTGCCCTGGTCCTGGCTGGCTGAATTTAGCTTATTATCAGGAAACCACAGACTCATAGTTCAGGTTAGAAGAGACCTTTAAGATTATTGAGTCCAACAATAAGCCTAACACTATGATGTCACCACTAAACCATGTGCCCCAGCACCACATCTGTATGTCTTTTAAATACGTTCAGGGATGGCGAGTCCACCACGTCCCTGGGCAGTCCGTTCCATCACATCACAACCTTTTCAGTGAAGAATTTTTTCCTAATGGCCAGTATATATCTCCCCTGGCACAAACTGATGTCTTTTCACCTTGTCCTATTGCTTTTACCTGGGAGAAGAAACTGATTCCCACCTCACTACAACCTCTTTTCAGGTAGTTGTAGAGAGCAGTAAGGTCTCCCACCAGCCTGGGCTTCCACATCCAGGGCATAGAGTGACACATTTCCAATTCTTCACAGCTTGGAAGATAACATGGGCTGATAACTGTTGAATGCAATTAGAGAGGCATTTATGTAGCTGTTTCCCCTTCTTTCTGCCCATCGCTTCTAGTTTTGCTCTATTCATGTTTGGTATTTCCAATACTGCTACTGAGATCACCTCAACCTTACATGCTTTCATTAACGTGGTTATCTACATTAGGATGGCCTTGCAAAACCTTATTAACTAAAGGTTACCAGGACTCTCCTTAAATCACCCCTGAAGCTTTTTGAATGACCCTCCATGACCAAAAGCAAGACTCAGTCATCTCCTGCAGTGCTGCTTTGACTTCAGTAAGACTTCTGCTCTGCTGCTGATCATGGCTGGAAAATGCACACAGAGTTCTTCCAGCTGATGTCCAACTGCAGCTTAAAGCTCAGTCACTGAACTTATCCTGTTGGAAAAAAGAACTTCCATCCTACTGTAATTCTGAGAAGGAAAGACTTAAAGATTTGGCAGTGGCCACCAAAACAATGACAAAAGTAAAATTAAGACATTTGAGAACTTTATTTCATGGACAGGCCTTGGTTCCACCCAACCACACATGCCCCAGGTGCCTGATACTGCACAGCTGGGAGACAGGTGATTTAGCACACTGTGGGGACACCAGTGCTTAAAGCCCACAACTTGCAGCCATATCCTCCCTAGTGAAAATAGCTCAAAAGAGGGACGCCAGCATATGAAAGAGGATTCACAGAATGGTTTCAGCTTCCCATTGGATGTTTGCAGGTTCAGGATGTGGCCTCTGTCTCCTGTACAAATGTATGACCTTTTGATTCAGCCTTCACAGTGTGATGGTTTGGGAGTTCCCCACCCCCTACACTTTGTAAAATCACCCAGACTAGACTCAGCCGGCTGGAAGTTAAGGAATGAAGCTTTATATATTCACAGCTTAGCACAATATACAAGCAGATATTTGCAATATATTACAAAATATATACAACTATAAACAGAAATATACAAGTTAGAGGTAATACAGAAACACAATACCCCTCCCAGAAATCAGAGGCTCCAGGAGGGGCTCCCAACCACCCTT
>WBNM01010398.1:31619-41999 GCA_013399055.1 Ramphastos sulfuratus | reverse complement strand
CCTTCACCCGAAGGAGAAAATACCCAAATAGCTTTTCCTAACAGATTCTTTTCATGTACAACAGGAACTTTATCACCATCCACTGTTTGTACTAAATCTGATTGTGCAGGTCCTGCTCTGTTTACAGAACCTCTACTATTGACCAACCAGGTTGCTTGTGTTAAATATTTGTCCCTTAAACCAGCACAACTTTGAATGTGAGACTTTTCAAGTGTGTGGTTCAGACACAGCTGTATTTGAGAGCAGCTTCACAAGAGTCACAGCTCTGATGAGCTACAGGTGCTGGTCATGGGAGGGTTGCTACCTTGTTACGAATGTTAGGCATAACATGGTAGCTCACATATCAGTCAAAAAAACTCGCAAGTTAAAAACATTTTACTTTCCAACTATGATAGGTTATTACCATGCTCATGAAGCCCATGGCCATTCCTAGAGTGAGGTATTTGCATGCCATGAGCTACAAGAACTGGATCCCATGGTCGACCACAGTAACCTGGAACAAACACTGTCATGGTGGTGCTCCTACTTATGTATGTGTAGTGTTTGGTGCCTGGTGAAAGTTCAGAAAGCTAAGGGTCTGCAAAAGACCCATAACTGCAATCCTCAATCCACCGTGTGATGCAAAAGAGCAGATAGTCATCATGATGCATTCCTCTTACAGGACAAACAGGACAATATGCAAGGATAAATTAAAATGTGTACGCTTTGTCGCAAACTTGGATGAAAACATCTACAAAGCTTTCATGAAGATGAAAGATATTTGTTTAAAATGATCTTTACTGTAGAAGAGGTCAGGTTTCCTCCTGCTTTTCTGAGCCGCAAGTTTAGGAAGTGATATAAAAGAAAATTACAACAGTGGTGTTTGCTGGCTTATTAATTTATATAAGGTTAATAATGCAGTGGACCCTAGTGCATGCCATTAACCGGAATGTTATGCCCTGGTGAGAAGAGTTTATGTACAATTAGCTAGCATGTGTTAAAGTCTGTAAGTCTGTATTTCTTCTGTTGCCTTCCTGCTTCCTACATTAGCATGAATTGAAGTCTGTTACGTGAGCAGGTGGTATCTACATTTCTGTTTTGGGAACATTTTCCTGCCATAAAGTTCTGTTAAGATTTTCTGCTTAATTTTTCTCCTGCCTTGGTTATGGAAAGTGAAATACACATTTTTCTTTACAAAGAACATTATTTCACAGTGATACTATTCCTTCAGATTTGTGGTTGCATTCAGTCTGTGGTTTCCACACGTGCTGGTTTCCAAGCATTCAGTCTAAGGGAACAAGTCTTGTATAGAGGCACAGAAAAGTGATACCACCATAGGACTTTATGAGTCCCAGGCCTCTGCCACCTCTCTCAGGAATGTGTGCATCTTCCTGTTAGTGTGCCTGTAAGGTTGCAGGCTGGGAATCATTCAACCAGTGCTGGAATTTATTTTCTGCCTTATTTTGATATGTCTGGCTTCACTGTGGTTCTGCTCTGTGCTTTCTCTATGGAAGCGGTGTGAACTGGGTAGATAGCACAACTGCTGGAGGCACATGGCCTGTTTTCTTAACCTGAAAGGTCTCCAGTTCTCTTTTCACAGTTTTACCAGATCTAATCTTATGTATTGAGTGGAAAATCTATTTAAGAGTGTACAGGAGGCTAAGCAGTTCCCTGCCTACAGTTACTGATCCTTCTGTGTGCTCCAGATCTGATGCTTACTGCCACATGCTCTCATCTAAAAGCATCATGTGTACTCTTGTGAGTCCCTGCTGCAGGACGTGGTCTGAGATTCCTTGATCTCATGTTTCTATTGTTTTGGTTTTTTTCCCTCAGAAACTTGCTACAGTGGTAATGGCCAGTTTTACCAGGGATGGGCCAACGTGACAGCCTCCGGCATTCCCTGCCAGAAGTGGAGTGACCAGGTGCGCATTAGTGTGAGACCCACTAAACAGACAGACATGCTTGAGGTCTACTTTTCCAAAGAGTTTCCCAGAGCAGGGCAGACCAATCTGAGTGGAAGGGCTGAGCAAGGAACAGGTTCCCTGCATTCTTGAGTTCACTGATGTTCCATACCCTCTTCATATTTCAATCTGCAACTTTGTCTTCCCATGGCAAGATGCCCTTCAGTCATTATGGCAGGCTACTGAAAGGCATTTTTATATCTGTCTCTCATTTCTCTTTTGTTTTGGTTGGTTTTATCTTGCTGATACCAGCATGAAAATTATACTGAAACACTAATCCCATTTATTTTCTCCCCTAAGGCTCCCCACTTGCACAGGAGGACTCCTCAAGTGTTCCCTGAACTGTCTGATGCTGAGAATTACTGCCGCAATCCAGGGGGTGAGAACGAAAGGCCTTGGTGCTATACAAAAGATCCATCAGTGACCTGGGAATACTGCAGTGTGTCTCCCTGTGGAGATGGTAGGCAAAAGCAATTTGTGATTTCTAACATTGGTGTTATATTGGATCCATGTAGGATGTTTGCATCCTGAGTGCTTATGGTTGCACCATTCTGTCCTGTCTTCTGGATTTGGCCAGTCTTGGTTCTTGTCATAGATTAACTCAGCATCTCTAAGTAGAAAGTGTAGCATGCACCTTGAAGATGAGAAAACGAAGACAGGCAAATTGAGCACCTTGCCCCAAAAGATGACAGCACCTAAGACCAAAGGATGAAATAAAATTTCCTGTGGTATTATGAAAAAGAGATTTGCCACACTCTCTTTTGAGGAATTTAGGGCTATTTTCCAAAACTGTTTTGCTTCTGGCAGGGTTTTTTTTTTTGTTTTGGTTTGGTTTTTCTTTTTTCTTTATTATTGCAAAACAGTTCTAACTAAAATGCGGAAAAGGTGAAAACACGATTCTGTGATGCTGAAGCTAAATCTCTCAGTTTTCCTCATCCAAAGAACCAAAAATTTTCTGAAACATATTTCATCCAAGATGCAGTTTCTGCATCTCACTGTTTGGAAATAAGATAGGTTGCATAAAAGACAGAGGTGATGTGGACTTAAAGGAATGCAAATCGATATCAATCTATTTGGCCTAAAAAAGAACGGTTTAAATTTTTTTCCTGTTCTAAATCACCACACACACACACACACATATATATATATATATATATGTATGTATATATATATAAAATATAATTTTCTCGTATGTCTCAGCAAGTACTCTCAGCAGTTGGCTACTTGGATATTATTCTTATCCTGCATCAAATATATTTTAAAGTAGCTTACCATATTTACTCTATAAAGACATTGAGATGCAAATTCTTGGAGGCAAGGAGATATTTCAGGAAAGTATCACTGTGTACTTACTAGGTCTTACACTCATCCTTGAGGATTCCTTTTAGGACACATGATACATTGTGGTCTACATTGTAAACCATTGATCTTTCCTACTGCAGACGTTACTATATTTGAATACTGTTGAGACCATCAGATGTACTCTCCCATCTGTATTTCTTGCAGAACATTCCTTACCAAAACTCTGTTCCCAGCTCAATGAGAACTGTGTCTTGATCTTTGCCAGATTGCAGGTTTTCACATTTGGCAAGCGGCAATGAATTTTGCTTCCTGCAAACCAGGCTTCCCTAGTAAAGATCCTCTCATGCAGTCATATGATATGATACTGTCAAGTCAGTATTTCCCAAGACATCAGTCTGGCTCCTTGAAAGGAGAAAGCCCTGTTTGGACTCCTTTTGGAAAAAGCCCTGTTAAACTAGCAAATGCATAACCTTCTAATTTTGTTTGCATTACAGCATCATTATCGCTAGGAACAAGAAAACCAAATGGAGACATTCCAAATCTCCCCCTTCCTCCTCCCTTTTCCCCTACATACTCCATGACCGTTATCATCTCAATCATCTCCAGCTTTGCCCTGGTTGTGATCTTTGGCATTGTCACCTTGATTTGCTGCCGTCGACGAAAGCAGTGGAAAAACAAAAAAAGGTAAAGCCTGGGACTTCATTTGGGTCAGAAAATTGCAGGACTTGCCTGTTTCTGAGACCATAGTCATGCAATCCTCTGGTAGGTGGGGAGCAGCCCTCCTTGTGGCTGCCTGTGACAACACAGTGCAAGCCCTGGAGAATCTGTGCCAAAGCAGAGGAGATCTGATTACTGTTTTGGGGACATACCATGACATCTTGCTGCAAGGCTCATTCAGCATCCCAGCTACGTCTTCCTTTTCAATCCTGGAAGCCCCACAGGAGATGCAGATAGTTATCTCCTGGTTGAGGGCTGTGTGCACACTGACCAAAACCTGATCTGTTGTTTCAGAGAGTCAGAGACACCAACACTCACCGCTCTGCCCTCTGAACTCCTCTTGGACCGGCTGCACCCCAACCCAATGTACCAGCGGATGCCCCTTCTCCTCAATCCGAAACTGCTCAGCCTGGAGTATCCTAGGAACAATATCGAATACGTGAGAGATATAGGGGAAGGAGCATTTGGGAGAGTCTTCCAAGCAAGGTAAGCAGCCTGTGTGTGAGTCTTCATTATCTGGAGATACGTGGGAAATACTGGCAGATGGGTAACCATTTATCTAGGCACTGGAAACCATTCATTCATTCATTCATTCATTCACTCACTCACTCACTCTCTCTTCCATTCAAACCAAAATCAAATACACGTGTACCATATAGTACACTCAGATTTGAATAACTGTTTCTGTTGCCCACTGATTTCTGTTGATATTTAACTTTTGTTACAAATGACCCTCCTGTTCTTCTCTGCAATCTTACTCACATACCAAAGTCCGGTGTAAAAGCTTAGCTAAATTTATCATCATTGTTTTTGCCAAGAGTATTGCCTGTGATGTGACCTATTGTGAAATTCCTGCATTTCCTAGTACTTGGAAGTGGTCAATGTGTGGTGTCCTTCATTATAACATCAACACTGGCCAGTAATTACCACAGAGGGCAATGTGGCAGGCTACAGTTAGGTCCTGACCCAGTTTCCATTTGATTCAGTGGCAAAACCAAAACAAAAATCCCCTAAAATCCCAATCCACTTAGGCCAACATATTTTTTGTTGCTTTGTTTGTATCCTCTTTAGTTACTCATTTTTATTCTTGGAATTTTAAGCCACTATTGCCTATTTTAAATTTAAGGTATTAAATTAGATCCCTGTTTTGCTAAATCTCATGGGAGATGAGATCATGCACTTCTTCAAATATGAAAAATATTCAACCGAAAAACCCAGAGATGAGCCTAGTCCTAAATAGTCTGAAGTGGATGGAGAGTGTCTTGTTAGCCTTGATAGAGTCCATAATTTCTGTAGGACAGTCTTTGGCCAGTACACGTCTCCTTGAAAATCCCATCCTCACACTCCTAAAAGGAAATGGACAGATGGTCCTGTTCCAAGTTTACTTAGGATGGTTTTCTTTGTCCTTTACTTTTAGCAAATCTAGGATGTGGCTAATTTTGTAGATGTCTGGAGTATTGTATGATGGTCTCAAAAAGACCAGGGGAGCATCAGAGTCTCACCTCTGGCCAAGGGGAAATGCTACCGTGATGTCAAAGCCCAAGAACTCTCTTTGCAAAAAGCAGTCATAATTGCAGATAGTTTTATTGTTGTTGTGTCTGCTAGGACAGAGTCACATGCAGGTTAAATCTGTTAGAGCAGAGAAATAGTTTCAATAGCTGTGATGAATTTTTTTTTCTAAAGAAGGGATGCATTATTTCTGATGGAAGAAATACAGGCATATTTTTCTTTAATACAGAGGGAGTCAAAAATAACAAAGTTAAAAGGACATGCAGTGGGAAAATCACAGATACTTAGCCTGTGATTGATTGTTAGCCTGGATGCCAAAGCTGAGAGCATCTGAGATTGAAATGAGAACAAAACTGTAGGAGCTGTGCCACAACCATGCTTAGGGAACCTCATCTCAGCCTCAGCACAGTGCTCCAGATCCCCTGCAGTGTTGCCTTCCCACTCACATGGCAGAGGTCTTCCGTACCCTGTAGGTACACAAACAGGGCAAGCGATCAACCTGTAAAGTGTCACTTGGGCTCTGTGCTGGCAGCTTGAGTATAATTTAAGTGCTGCACAGATCTTTCTGATTGGAAATTACTCTTAATTACATTGAGCAGGACCTCTCAAAGAGCATTCAAATATCACTAAAGTGCTGGCTTAAGGAAGTGCTAAAGTGATGTCAAGGCCTTTTATGTGAATTTCATCCACTCCAGTGCTGCAGTTTCTTTTAATTAAACCTTTTTGCTATTGTCAAGGGAAACAAGAAGGAAAAGAAGAACTAAAAAAAAAAAAAAAAGAAACCGCTTCTTAACCACCATTTGCAAAGTAGAGAACACCACACCTTGAGAAATGTCTGCTCTGAGGCTCAAAGATAGAGCCACAGAAATATTGCTTCTGAGGAGTTTCCTTCTTGTTAGAAATATCCAATGTCTTGTATTTCCAGTGAACATTTAAGCCACTGGCATTTCTGTGAACTGCTGGCAAATCAGAGCAGACTGCTCACCCAGTAGTGCTGCCTGTGCTTCCCTCCAGGTTGCTGAAGCTATCACAACTCAAACTGTTGCCTTGCCATCTCAGATGGATAAGATGTACTTGTCTATGTGTATTAAATGGCCATCTTGAGCTAAGTTTAGCAACCCTCTTACTTCTCCAGGTCTCATGTTTCTCCCTCTCCTGTAAACATCGCTCTGCACGTCATGCCAGTGATGCCTTTGCCAGCTGGCTTGATGTGAGTCCTGATTCAGTGTTTACTCACTCCTGGGTCAAGCAACATGTTAGGACAGGAAGTGTCTGGCTATCATTTACTAGCTTCTCCTGAAAGGCTGCTGTCTTCACTGAGGGTAGCTTCACACTGGAAATGACAAGGAAGTAACTACTTACCCTAACAGATGTCCTTAAAATGAGACTCAGGACCTGACTCAGGTTGATCTCAACTGGGTCATGACTCAGGATCCTCAGCTCCTGGGAGAGCTATGCAAGCCCCATCCGAACACCATCCCCTTGCAGTTCAGTGCAGACTAGCATGTAAGTTTCCTCCCAGAGCTGGTGCTGCATGGTCTAGGCTAGGTCTGAAGCTCAGGACTGCCTAAAGGCCTGTATGTGGGGTCTTTCCTAACAAGCTAGTACACTTCCACTGCAAAGGTGCAGTTCATCATCTCTGTAGGAGACAAGGCTGTTCCTAAGGTCAGAGTTTCTCTTACAGAAGTCTCCTTATGTTCTTCCCAAGCACAAAGAATGTTTCTTTCACCTGATGTCTCAAATATAGCTGAAACACAGTGTGGATATTTATTAAAATACCGAAACAATACAACAAAACAAGCCCCTACCAATGCAGAGCACTCTCCTGCCAACATACATAAGATAAAGATAGATCTCCACCAGCGTCAGTAGATGCTAATTGCATAATTTGATGATACTGAGGAAGATGAGGGACATGGCACAATCTCAAATACAATTTCAAGGTGCTCCTCAATTTTTTTTTCACAGTTACTGGAAAGAAACCCTCAGTGGAAACTTAAAGCCAGGCACCCTCTAGGTAGGCTCAGAGAGGTTTCCCTATCTGCAGCACTAATTAGTTCTTTGAATGACAGGAGCCACATGCTCTACTGCTCCAGGAATCTATCAATGGTGAAAAAGGAGAGGAGAGCTGCTGTCCATCCCATGCACAAAGAGTAAAGACATTTCTCATGAGTGTTTAGATAATGAGAGAGGAAGCCCAAGGTAATTTCTGTTGACACTTCCAGTCTTTCAATAAATTTGACTATTTTCTAGAAAGCATCACATTCTGAATTCTCCTAGCTAACTTCAAAAGCAGGAGCTTCCTATTGTTCTCCTGCAGATGTACCCCTACCCCTTTGTGCAAAGACTATCTTTTGGTCACCAAAGGGGTCAACTTCAACAGCTTTCTGCTAAGACAGCAGATAGAGTCTGTCTCTCTTCCAGATCAGTGTGATTTTTCTAGGTCTGCAAAGATCTGGATGTAGTAGCACATGAGTTACCATAGGTAAAATCACCTTAAGGTCCATTAAAATGCTTTGTGCAGCTTAACCTCACTCAAGTTATATAGGTTAGCTTGCTCTAGTCTGGGATGAGCTTCTCTCTCTGAAACATGCAAGGTGGAGCTATGCTTGCCCCTGCCTTGGCACTGCACTATGTCTGTATTAGCCAGCGAGGAGTGGTAATCAGTGATGAGGCAGCTTTGGAAGAGATAAAGGCTTTTTTTTTTTTTTTTTTAGGGGGGGGGGTTTGTTTGGTTTTTGGGTGTGTTGTTTTGTTTTGTTTGTTTGCTGGTTTGGTTTGGTTTGTTTTTTTTAACTACTCTCTTATTTCTTCAAGCTGTTGTTGCTAACTTTCTTGAGTGCCGAGATTGGACAGCAGCTGGTACATGCTGGTACTTCTCCCCTCCTGCTAGACTGGAAACTCATTGCCAGCAGAGGGGAAAAAAATAAAGTACATTTTGCTGCACTGTAGGCAGTTGCAGTTAAGTGTGGAGTATCCTCTGCTCTGGCATGCTGCACCTCCTCACCCAAGAGTCTCAGCTGTGATCTGGCCACCTGTGAGATTCCTTTCTCAATGGGCACCCTGCCATCTTCTGACATTTGACATTTACAGCATCCAAGTGCAACTGTTGCAACTGCTATATGTCTGGAGTAGATGACAAGGAAACTGGAAGTTTGCTTTGGAAATCAGAACCTCCTCTTGGGGCTACTGAGCAGTAAAAGAACATGGCATTTAAGCAAGGGGAGGGCATTTGGGCCAGTGTAGTAACATGAAACATAAATGGGTGTTGCTCCCTGTTGGACTTTGGCTGGCTACCTGTAAGGAGTGTATTTTAACTGCAAGACCCCTGAGAAGAATTTATATGGGCAACAGAATGCATGTCTGTGGTTTGATGGATATTTGAAGAGTAAAAAGTTACTCTTCTTTGGCCACAGCTACCTCTGAATATTTGGCAAGCCTGTTTAATTAAACTTGCGTGTGCAAGCACCTGTTGACTGAATATTTGGCAAGCCTGTTTAATTAAACTTGCGTGTGCAAGCACCTGTTGATAAGAAAAAAAAACCAATCAACCAACCGTGATTGCTTTAAGTCAAGAAGCTCCATGTCCTATGGATTCATGTCTCTGAGCTCTAGATGAAAATTCACCAGGTTCTCAACAACGGTGTAGTCACACCCTTGTTCTTCAGTTCTTCACACACACACACACAGTTCTTCAGGCACATGTCTACTTTGTCCTTTCTGTCCTGTATCCACTAAACTTGAAGGTGCATGACTATTTCCTAGATCTCAGGTTCACCATGTTGAAATCAGATTAAATTAACTGATGGGTTTATAACTTGTTGTGTACAGACACAAATGCATGCCACACAGATAAACAGGTAGCAGTGACAAAAGGCTATTTTCCTTACAAAACTAGGGGAGTGTACTTACTGGGGTTGTTACTTTCTCTGTAGCATTAGCCAGATGTAACAATGCCATGACTGTGCCAGAAACAGGACAAAGTGCAGTGAAAAATAGGTTCTTTCAGCCGTTTTGCATAGGCTTATTTTTAACTGGTAAGCTCAAAGTGAATTGGACTGACGAGTCCATTCTGCCCTCCAAGTAGTTTCTGATGTGACCTCCAATCCAGGGAGAGGTTATTGCTTACCAACCTGCTATTTATTTATCTCTTTACCAGTTACAGTAAAGGGTCTGTAAGCAGAAAAAGGAGTGATCAAAAAAAGCTACACTGGATTTAGTCCCCTCTGAACTAAGTGTCTCCATACTATGCACTGCAGGCATGTCCAAGAGGTGAACATATATTTCATGTGACTTCAGAGAAATGTGTCCACAGCAGCAATGTGACAAACTTACTTTTTTGTGCTACAAATGAGAGACTTAATACAGAGACCCAGTGTGAGAGATTTCTTGGGATAATACATTCAGGAAATGTGAATGTCATCATTTATCATCAAAATTTGATTTCTCTCCTATTTGCACCAAAATGTTCATATACTGTCACTACTGAAGGGCATTTCTGGTATTAGCTCTTTACCACACAGATCTGAGATAGGGCCTTATACAAAAGAGGAAAAGGTTGAGCTGGCACCACCTTCTAGACAAGTGTGAGTGAGCAAAGCTGTTCTGTTTTCAGCCCTTTGCATCAGCCTTCATGGTCTCAACAACAGGCCAAGCTTTTTCTCCTCAGACATTTGATAGGCTGCCCAGGGAGGTGGTTGAGTCACCATCCCTGGATGTATTTAAAGGTCACTTAGATGTGCTGCTTGACAATATGGTTTGGAGGTGAACTTCGTAGAGTAGGGTCAGTGGTTGGTCTTGATGATCCCAGAGGTCTTTTCCAACCTGAAAGATTCTATGGTTCTATGATTTTAGTATTCAGTTAGTGCTGGTGCCTTCCACCACTTTTTTCTTTACTTCTTTTTTTTTTTTT
>WBNM01010398.1:0-27572 GCA_013399055.1 Ramphastos sulfuratus | reverse complement strand
TTGCAGAATGCAATCTTTATGGGGATATCTTTATTATTTTATTTTCAAATACTCTCTTTTGTAAAAAAAGGATGTTTCTGAAGCCGTAGGTCACTTTCGTTTTCCTTTTAAGTTCCACCTCCTCTTTGACACTCGTGAACATAATATTGACAGACTCAAAACAGGAGCCTGCAGGACCACTGGCAGCCACCTACATCTCAGGTTACACAGACTAGCAGACTCCTGTCAAACACGGAGCCTTACTTTTTAAAGAGTGGGAAATCCACATAGAGATTTGTTTGATGTTTTGTTAAGATCTCACCCAAAAGCTTGCCTCAGGCATTGCAGTCCATTTTCCTGCCTTCCCTGACAGCAAAGCCATTTGGTGCTGATGGAGATACTCAGCCCAAAGATCTAGCCCTGCACCTGGTAGGACTCTGGGGTGTATTTACTTGCCCCTGACTACAGTATGATCCTCACTGCACTGAAAGCAGGGAGAAATGCAGCCTTTCTTGCAGACATGTGGCAGGTTATGTTGCTTACTTCTCTCCCTTTCCCTTATAAATGTTTGCCTTCTGTTCCTCATCTTCCTTTCTTGATAGAAGGTCCTTACCCCTGTAAGCCCTACAGCAGCATTTGCTGGGCAGTCTTCCTTGTGCTGCAATTTTCCATCACAGAAGTAAAGAAGGGGATGACAATTTTGTTGTTGCATTAGGGATCAGATCCTTTTGACACCTGCATTTCTCAGAGGTCCAGAACTATTACTGGAATTGTTTGACAGTGGAACAGTTTCTAGTGCCCCAATAAAGAGTTGCACTGACACTGGTTCAGAAAGTTAAAAGTTAATAGGTTTAATGTATTAAAGCATTAGATACAACAGATTTGAGATTGCTGGTCATAAGTGCACTAACTGCAAGTGATTGAGTTGAACTTGATAAAGCCTGGATAACAGACAATACAGTCAGAGACAAAAATCTTTGCAATAGCTCTAATACATCACAGAATTGCAGCAAAAATGCAGCTACTGTAGATGCAGTTCTTACCAAGAAGGTGTCCCTGCCATGGGTGGAGGTAAAGGAACACAGCCTGCCGGCCATCCTCATCTCTGCTCAATCCTCAGTTCTTCCTCAAAGAGATGTTCCCCTTGTGTTGTGTTTTATACCCTAGCCCTGGTTGTCTCTGCCTTGTATGTGATGTTTAGCAGGATTTGGGTGGAGAGCTGAGTGTCACAAGTCATATATGTTTAGCATGCACTCTGTTTGGCCCCTTATCATACCGGGGGGTGTCAGCCTTAATATTGAAATTGCACTTAATTAGGAAAAGGTCTTTGTTCAGGCACTATAGCCTTCAAAAGCCTGTTTTGAAGCTGTGTTGTTTTGTTATTTTAACCTTACTTCATTAGTTTTTGCCAAAACATGCCTATCTCATCTTCATAAGACTTCCTCCTCCAGCCATTTATAAGGTTGTCATCACAGATCTTCATTCCCAGAGATAACATACACATCTCTTGGTTACAAGCATCTTGACTTCTTACCTGAAGTGCACTAAACTAACCTGCATGCCATGGCAAGCTAAGCAGTTGTCCCACATCATCTGCCCTGTGACTGTGGTCGCTCAACACAGAAACTCAAATCATGCTTGTATAATACCAGTCTTAGGAATATTCATTATACTTTACTTGTCTTCCTCCTCACCCAGATGCTTTTCCAATTCTGTCTAATCAGACCTCGTATGCACATGATGGATCAATATTCAGCTCATCACAGACTTACTACAGGAAGTCATAGTGACATAGCAACATAGTAAAGGCAATTACCAATACAGATTGCAATACTGTAATTAACTCATTAATGAAAAAAACAAACTATGCAAGAATTAATTCAACCACCCCACCTCTGTATTTCCCCTCAGTTCTCTGCTGGTTTGGGCAGTTTCATATGATGTAGCTGTTCATTAAGATCTTGGTTAACATTTGGTATCTAAATGGAACAGGTATTGCACATATCCACATGCTTAACTCTCCTTCAGCAGCAACAGACAAAACATTAGCCTGATTTCAGGTTTATAGTGCCCTCCTCAATGTCACTTTAAGTTTTACATGCAAGTCTTCCAACATGAAACCAGAAAGCAGGGCTGAGAAGTTTGTTTTCCACAAGAAGGACAAAGAGTCAATAGTCCAATGTATGTTGATGTTGAACTCCTACTGGAAAACTGGTACTGATCCATCACTACCGACCTGTGCAGTGTGCCCCACAGAGGGTACATCAATTTCAGAACATATTGTATCACACTGGTTCTAACTGTGGGTTAAAGGTGACCAGGTGTCATTAAGATGTGGGGTATAATTGTGACAGGCATATCCGAACCTATTAGCTTATGCTACTGGACATGTTCTCTGAGCTTCCTTGTCAGTGGTATTGAGTGTGGATACTTTGGTACAGTTTCAGTTGTGACATTTGGGGCTATTTGAGAAGGAAGCATTAGAATTTAGATGTCAAATTCCCAGGTTTCCCCCAATTTACAGCAGATTCAGGAGATGTAGGAAGAGCTAAGCATGCAGTAATTTGACTAACATTATACATTCACACAAAAGGTTAGATTAGTTGCAATATGAGATTCAAATTAATTGAGCTTAAGCTAAAGTTATCATTAAACAAAACTAAGGTGAACAAGATCCCCAAATTCAATTCTTTGTCCACCTTATTACTAAAATTACAGTTTCTACACTCTAAATAAAGATAGAAGTAACAATATTACAATAAAAATATTAGCAGTCCTTGCAGAAACTCCAGTTCTGTATATAGTGATCCTTGGTCCCAGGTGAAATTCACAATTTTCGGGGCATCTGTAAAAGAAAAGAAAGGAAAACTGCTCTGTCTTATCTTAACTGGCATAATTTGGTTAAAAATAAGGAATTATCCTTCTGGTATTGATTCAATGCAATTTTCCAGGGTCACCTTTTGCTTCCCATGCATAAATATGTTTCTAGAACCATTGTTCCAATATGAGACATCTTAACCAACACCAGCTGGCCTACATAGAAGCCAGAAGGGTATTCTCTAGGATTTGATTGTATTTTCAGAATAAGGTTAAGTGGTTGATGTGCAAATGGCCTTAATTTTGGACAACCATCTCCAGTTTCATTGATAGGTTGTGTTGGGCAGCTGCAGGTGCTGTCCAGATTTATAGGTTTTAGCAAACTGCTTGACTAACCTGTGTGTTCAACAATACCATTAGCCTGTAGGTAGAATGGAATATCCATTGAATCCCTACTTCTTTGCCCAGTCTTGTGCTAGTGACCCTGAGAAATGTAAGCCATGATCACTCTGAATCTTTTCAGGAAGAGGGAGTGTACTAAATCATCCATCAGACTGTATTTTCCCCAGTGGAAGCTGTAATGGCTTTAGGTATGGTCACTCCTGAGATTACTTCCACTCCCACCAATATATAGTTTTTACCCCTAGATTCACACTGGACCTACATAGTTGACTTTCCAGGTGTGCCATAGGGGTTTTTTTTGTCCTCAATGTGCAGGGGAGCTCAAAGGCCTCCAGAGTAATAACATCTGCTCTACCCATTGTATTGCTTGCCTCCGGGATAATAGCCTCCTTTCCAGGTCTGAATACTTAATTTCAGTGTTATCAGAAGACTGGCAGTCAAATTCCAGTGATCTCTAAGGCCATTCAGTATCCTGAGGTGCATTAAGAAGACTGTCCAGCAGATCAAGGGAGGTTCTCCTCCCCTTCTACCCTGCTCTAGTAAGACTTCACTTGGAACATTGCATCCAGTTTTGGGCACCCCAGTTCAGGAAGAACAGGCATTTACTTGAGAGAGTCCCATGTAGAGCTACAAGGATGATTAAGGGGCTGGAGAACTGCCTTATGAGGAAAGGCTGAGACCCAGGGTTGTTTAGTCTGGAGAGGAGAAGACTGAAAGGAGATCTAATAAATGTATATAAATATATGAGGGCTGGGTGTCAAAAAGGAAGGGACAGCCTCTGCTCACTTGTGTCCTGTGACAGGACAAGGGGCAATGGATGTAAACCACAGCACAGGAAGTTCCACCTCAACATGAGGTAGGACTTCTCTACTGTAAGGGTCATGGAGCACTGGAACAGGATCCCCAGAGAGGCTGTGGAGTCTCCTTCTCTGGAGACTTTCAGGACCCAC
Source organism: Ramphastos sulfuratus (assembly GCA_013399055.1). Lineage (NCBI taxonomy): Eukaryota > Metazoa > Chordata > Aves > Piciformes > Ramphastidae > Ramphastos > Ramphastos sulfuratus. The sequence goes on along the minus strand of WBNM01010398.1, from coordinate 23,424 downwards.
CTGTATGTGTTCCTGTATGACCTGCTCTAGACTCTATCATCCTGCTCTGGCAGGGGGGTTGGACTCTCAAAGCTCTCCAGAGGTCCATTCCAACCCCTGACATCCTGTGATCTTGTGGTCTTTTTGGTCCCTTTTGCTGTATGTTGCAGTGAGAACCATGTCCACTAAAGCCCATTCTATATGGACAGGATCAAATGGGTGTATAGGACTCAGTCACTAGAATAGCCTCAGTTCTTCTGGTAGCATTTCCAATGGTATTTGTGTGTCGGTCAGTCCAATGCCACAGCTTTTCTTTTCTGAGCAAATTATACAGAGGATAAGCAGTAACTGAAAAACCACAAATGTGTTTACGCCAATAGCCCAGAGTTTCCAAGATTTGCTGTAATTCCTTTGCATTAGAGGAATATTGTCCTTGTTCTCTCTGCTTTAGTACATCTGAGGGAATGGAGGCAGCTTCTCCCCAAACTCACCAGACTCCCAGAAATTCAACTTATGGGCAGACCCCATGGCATTCAGATGGAGGAATATCCAATCCTAGTTATGTTTATTTCTCTGTGGTGTGCTCCATATCAGACTCAACCAGCTGCTGGTTTTCTGCCTCTATCAGCATATCTTCTCTATATTGTCATACATAGCTTGAGGTGGCACAGGAATTTCTGTTAGCACCTTTGCTAAGGTGTTATAAGCTATAGTAGGAGAGTGTTTGAATCCTTGAGATAGCCAGTAAACACATACTGTATTTCCTCCCATGCAAAGACAGATCGAGTTTTGTCTTGTTCCTGGGGAGAACTCATGAAAAACATCTTCACACCCAGGGTTGCCATCCAGGAATGAGAGTCTCACTGTACTTGTGCCACTAATTCAGCTGTACTTAGTACTGCAGCAGCAGAAGGTGTGAGCATTTAACTGTCTTCAATCAACAGTAAGCTGCCATTCTCCCTTAGGTTTTTTCTGGCTAGAAAAAAACCTGGCTAGATGAGCAAATTGTGTGGAGCTCCCCTCAGTGATAATGCCTCTTTTCTCTAGATCACCTCCCAGTCCTTCACAGCCCAAGTGTGCAGCTGCAGGCAGAGTCTTGTTACACATTTGTGACTTAATGGGGGCAGGGATACTCAGGTGTCTAACAAGTATTTAGCTTTAACTGTGTTATTGTTAGCCCATATCGCTTAGGAGTCTACTTCTAATGTACCAGCCTGTGCTGTGAAACTCCAGACAGTCCCATCTGGGAGTTTCCCTGCTTTACCATGGAGTAAACTGAATCCCAAGATGTTAATGTGAGTGGCCAACTAGTTTGGCACTGGTTGACATTTTTTTTCCACCAGGAGACATAATGTGATTTTTGCAATGGAGCACTCATTTACAATTCCACCAACTCCCTTAAACTCCACTTTGCAGTGGATGGGTTTTATATCCAGGTCCTTAATAGCTTTAGTATTGAATACAGACATTTCTGATCCTGTGTCTATTACAAAAGTTTACACAAACTCTCCAAGGTCCTACTGGAATTTCAACAACGGGCTTGAGCCAGTTACTAGAGAGCCATTATATTGCTATCACCTGCCAAGGAGGGTGGCTTACTGCTCTCTCTGGGCATGGAAGTTTTTTATCTAGTATACCTCTAAGTCAGTCAAATTCTTGTCTGCAGTAGCAGGCACAAACTCCTCTGTAACCAACTCCTTACTTCCAATCTGGCATTTTCTGGCAGGGTTAATTTTTTCACCTCTGTGGTTGTACTGATTCTTGAAGACTGGCAGTGGCCATACCATGTAACAGCTGCTGTGGCACCCCTAATTCTAAGCCTCTGAGCCAAAGATAATTTCAGTCTTTTCTGAATTTTGATTCAAAAGCCAACTTGGGCTTAACACACTGAACCTGGCAAATTCATTGTGAGGTCCTGTAGTTTTCCCTGCAGATTGTTCAGTCAAACCCATGCAAAGGCCATAATCCTCTATGTCTTGCACAAAGTCACTTCAGGTTGTTATCTGTGCAGGCTGCTGTGAACTACTTGAACTGTGGCAGCATTTGTGGCACGGACAGTTTTTATGCGGCTCTAGGCATTAGCCACACACATCTTAAAGCTGTCTAGGAGGACATGGATAAGGGGAACTAACCATGCAACATCTTAAGGCCATCTAGGAGGTCAAGGAGAGCTAACTGTGCAGGGTAAATAAAAGCTGACATTGGAGACATCCTTAAGTAATCCTTCTCAAACATGGCCTGTATGCAGGCTGCTCTCTGCACAGATGCTGTGAAATCCCAGAGATCAGTAGTTTTAATAACAAGAGGCTCTCTCATTTCCTGTGGCTCTATGCCACTGGCCCAATAAATAGCCCATGCAGTTAATGACTACTTATGATAGCCTGGTTCAGTGGGTAGAGATACACCAAGACCCCTATAACCTCCTGCTTTCTCCTTTTTCTCCTCACTTAATGGGATTTGATTTCCCCACACACCCCCCATAGTGGAAAGTTGCCACACAATTTCCACCTCCAGCCCTTCTGGATGCCTGGAATACTTTTTCTGTTAACTTGACTAACTCGGCAGAAGACCACAGAGCAGAGCACACCATAACAACACCATCACCATCCCTCTCATCTGCAACTTCGGTCTTAACCAATAGCTGTAAAAGTGTGCGTTCAAGGGGTAGGTCAGAATCTTTCACCAGAACATTATCGTCACCATCATCCCAGATGACTCTTTCCCACTTCTTTTTCTAGTTCCTGGCTAAGTAAAGGATCTAATTTTTTTCTGTAGTTTCCTTTCTCACTTTCCAGCCGAGGCCACTAGCATTTTAAATTCTTTGTTTTCCCTATTTAGGGCTTGGGAATATCTACTCACTCTTCTAGGTTTCCTCAGCCATCTCTTTCAAAACCACTAGTATTTCCAGTTTCTCCTGGCTCTCCCTCAAGAACCAATCATGTCTTCAATTTCTATTTCTCAGAGAGATCAATGTTGGTTTTGTTTGGTTGATGTTTTGTTATTATTGTTTGGTTTGGTTGGTTAGTTGGTTTATTTGTTTTAATTTCCCCCAACTCCCCCTCTCAAAAGCCAGCAAAACTCTGAATATTTCATTTTCAGACCTCAGGGTGGGATATTCCATGCTCACAATTCACTCTGAGGAAGATAGCTGTCTGATATCTTTCTATGTGCTCGATAAGCTCCAAATCCTTCAAAAATCTGTTTTGAAGCTGTGTGATTTTGTTGTTTTAACCTTGCTTCATTAGTTTTAGTCAAAACAGGGCCATTTTATCTTCACAAGTTTCCCTCCTTTGCTGTTTGTCAGGTCAGCCTCGCAGATCTTAGTTCCCACAGATATTATACACATCTGCTGCTTACAACCATGTTGAAGTTTTTCCTGAACTGCTCTAAATTAACCTGCATTCCTGCCACATAGAAAGATAGGCAGTTATCCCACACTGTAGTCAGTGGCCTTCAGAGACAACCTCCCATCTAGCAGAAGGTGGGAAGAGGGAAGTCACACTAGACACTGGTATTGGCAGAGAGTCTGTCTGCAGGGCAAAGATGAGACTGCCTCAGTTACACATGGTCCAGAGCCCACCTCCAAATACCAGATGTTTCTCTGCTCAAAGTTCTCCAAATTGTAACCTGAGGCCAGGTTTGATCTTTCAGTTTCTTGGGCAGTGAGGAGCAGTTGTCCCAAAGCCTTATGGGAAACATGAAATACAGCCAGATGTACAGATGTGCATTATTTCTGTAGAGCAGGAGTTGACAGTGAGTGAGAAGTTGGAGTGGTTTCCATAACTGAGACACACTGTAGAACCCACCCAAGGAACGGCAGTAGAGAACAGCCATCCATAGTGCTACCAGGAGTAGCCTTGGTTTCTGAAAGGTAATCTCTGACAACTCTGCCAGACAGTACACAGAACAAAACTGGAAAGCACGTACCTTCTGCTGCCGCTTTCCTGTAATGTGAGGTAATCTCCACTACATCGGAGCCGTATCTTCTGGTTGTGGCCACAAGAGCATGGCCTGGTGTTTCCAGACTAGTGGTGTTAAGATCGCTTGAAGCAAAAAAGCTCACAAGTAGCCTGGGCAGTGGGAAGAAAGGGGAAGCTCCACTTGGGCTACAAAACATCAAAAGGGTAAAAATGCTTGGGTATCTGCTTAGTGAGCACAGAATGACTAGTGATGGCTTAGTCATTTAGCAGTTCTGACATCAGGTTACAATGACACAACAGTTTTCTGAAGTTTGGATGCCAACTCCCACTTCCTTGTAAACCCTTGTGAAGCGCTGAAGTTAAGTAAAGCATTTAGTGGAGGTGCTTGTATAGCACCTGATATCACATTACAATCACCTCATAGTCCTCAGTACTAAATTCTGCTAGGTTTTGTCCACTACCTGGCTGTACTCCCTGTTCTGCACTGGCAGGGATGAGGAGGCATGTCTAGGGAGACAGCAGGTGTGCTGCATCTCCAGCTGAGCAGAGGTGCCTTCAGCCTGTGGCCAAGCTGACCTGCACTGCAAATCCCAGCAGCTGCTCCATCATTGTAATGGAGGTTGGGAATGTAACAAGACCCTTGCAGTTCTAATGGCTATCGTAGTCTTGTCATTCTCTTTAGAGAGACAAGGGCAGGGGCAGGCCTTGCATGTGTGCGTGTGTGCGTGCGTAATCAGGTATCCAGGGCCTTCTCCTAATCTGAAATATATCTTAGGTCAAGCAAAGGCTGCAAGAACACATTGTAAAATCTGCACCACCTGTTGATGTGAACAAACATACGCATTCACAGCCTGAAGGACACTCTGTCTCTCTGCCTTCAAAGATCACAGCACTAGCTTCAGCCACTTGCTCCCAGTTTTTCACAGCTACACTGCTTTGAAGCCATGATCATAGTTTTCTTCTCATTTTCATGTGGGATAAAGTTAGATGCCTGCAATGTCATGTGATATGAAGCTTCCCTCTTTTTCTTTGTGAAAGGCAGACTCCTGATAAAGCAGAAGGGTAGCCCTTGATTTGCACTTTCCTAGCCTAAATCCTTTCCACTGTGACCTCATGTTCAGCTCAACATGGGCCTGCCATTATAAAAGAGGAGGAAATTGGTTTTCCTTATCCAGCATTCCAACCTTGGCATTAAAAGCATGCACTGAAATGTGTGGGAGTGACTTCAGGTGAGAATGGAAAATGCCTCCTTTGTTGTAAGAGGAAAGATGTTTTTGAGACTGACTCATGGAGAAGCTCTCTGCAGCTTGCTTTCCAAGGATGATAATCACCTCTGCATCGTGATCCAGCAGGAGGGCTTAGCACCTAAATGGTCATGTCCTTTGAGGATTAAAGGGTAGACAGAACTTCTGATGCCTTGGCACGTAGCTACATTTGACCCTGAGAATTTCCTCCTGTTGTACAAGGTTGAATAGCTTTCATGATCTGTCTTCTTTCACAGCTTTCTTTCCTTCTGCTTTTGTTGAGACTTCTGCTTGCTTCCATATGCATTATACAGTGTGCTACTCCAGAGACTTATAGACTTTCCTGTACAACTATCACATCATTATTTTGGATGGCAGTAAACAGAAAGGATGTGAGAGGGTAGAAGGGAAAGAAAAAAATTGTTTGGAAGCAAAAAATACTTTGTAGTCTCTAGTCCAAATGAAAAAAATAACATTTTTGGTGCTTTGGTTCTCATTCCTACTGATGGGCAGAGGGAGCCCTGCAGTCAGCAACACCAGATGAGAACTCCGAGGAGGAGAGTATTTGCAGCATATTTGATGGTATGGCTTTATCCATGTATTGTGGCAATCTGATCATCCAAACAGCACAGAAATCCTCCCATATTCTTGTGACTCTGCTTAACAATTGCATTCAAAATACTTGTTAAAAAGCATCACTGCCATAACTGATTTGACACAGCCTGAAACATGATCAAATTTGCTTTAGGGCATACTAAGCTCAACCATCTGGTCTGATTTCTCCAAGGGGTTATAGTAGTTATCATTCTGTGATTGTTTGTTATACATTTCATGAATGATGGCTGTGAAAGACATCCCAGGCAGAGATGTACATTTCCTATTATCCCAACCTGTATAACTCACGTGTGCAATATTTTATAAAATAAAGAGATATCAAAAAAGGATAATACTAATTCTGATCTTTCTGTTTCTCTTCCTTCTCCAGCACTGGGTTTGTTTCTGAAAATGAATGGATTTAGTTTTATTAATATTACAGCTTTAATACCACAATAGATAAACAATTGCAGGTATGTTAGTCTACTATATACAATTAAAGGCATGTTGTTTTGGTGGGTTAAACTGTGTGCTATAGAGACACATTAAGAAACTATAGGCTGAATGAGACATTTCAAACAAAGATGCTCATCCAGTTGCTCTGGAGAAGGCCATTTGGCAGGATGGTGTCCAGGTCAGATGACTGCTGAGCATTGAGCTCTCAACATGACAAGTTCCTGTCCCAAAACTAATGAGAGAGGATCCCAAGAGGATCTCATCCCAAGAGGAAAGAAAGGAGGATATTTTTACAGTAGTGTGGGTTGGAGTCCTCTGACCACTTCACCAATGTCAAAGATGTCTCATGTAGATTGGGAACAACATCTGCCTCTCTCCTAGTTCCTGCTGGTGTTTGTGCCTGGATTCTGATCTCACACCTGGCTGGGCTGGGCATGAAGTCGCAGCATAAAGTCAAAAGGGAGTGGAGTTTGCTTTCTGTATAACACAGCTAAGGAAAGTTTGCCACTAAAAAAGTCATAGCTCCTTTTTTTACACATGGTTCTTGAACCGAACTCATTCAGCAAGTCTATGGTAACTGTTTTAAAATTCATTGCAAATATGTGACAATCAGAGCTGGGGAGCAAACCCAAAGTTTCTCTCTACAATTAGGCAAACAAATGGTGAAGCACATTCTTTCTTTTTCCGGTTGTCCAAATACGCTGTGAAATGTTTTCTGCAAATAGACTGGCTTGAAATCTGACTGAGAAAGTCAATACTGAGCTAGCAAAAGAGTTACATTTTTGTCCTTTCAATCAGGGTGAACCATTCATATTGGATGTTAGTAAGAAGTTCTTCGCCATGAGAGTGATAATATCTGGAACAGGTTGCCCAGGGAGGTGGTGGAAGTCCCATCCCTGGAGGTCTTTAAGGCCAGGCTGGATGGGGCTCTGAGCAATTTGATCTAGTGTGAGATGTCCCTGCCTATGGCAGGGGGATTAGAACTGGATGATCCTTGAGGTCCCCTCCAGCTCTGACAATTCTATGATTCTATGATTCCACAATTATAAAAGGGTTGACTCTTACATGTCGAACTTTCTTCAACATGCAAGAAGCAGCAGGACCCATCACAAAACAAAGTAATTTTTGAGTCCTTAGAGACACGTTTTTAGCCTGGAATAAAGAAGTGTATTCTGTGACAGAACTCATTGTCTTTTGGCAATGTGATCACTACCACGCTCTCCTCTCTCCAGCCCCTTCTGAGACCACCTAAACTGGCCAGCACAAGCAGACGTCCCCAATGTCATGAACCACCCTGCGTATTTTGGGTAGTACAGTGGTGATGCTGACTGTCTGGCAACAGGAGCAGCACGTGGCTGGGGAGAGCAGCAGCACGTAATGGATTATCTAATTTTTCTTGGCTTTTACTTGTGGTCTCATGAACACATATGCCTGTGTTTGTGTGTTTGTCTGTGTGTGTATGGGAACCAGCAGAGCAAGGAAGCATGCTTTCTGCAGGGCATAGAGGTTTCTTCCAGTCAGCCCTCTGTGCAAATTCCTTGCTGTGTCTTTTAAAACCTTCACTTCCCTCATTTCCATCCTATGTTCAGCTGGATGTAATGACATCTCGTCTCCTCAAAGGGAACCCGAGGTCCTAAAAGGCTTCCAGAAAGTCTCTGACTTTGCGGAGCCTCCTTCACTGGAGACATTCAATACCTGCCTGGATGCATTCCTGTGCCACCGGCTCTAGGTGATCTTGCTCTGGCAGGGAGGTTGGGGTAGATGGTCTTATAGGTGCCTTCCAGCCCCTAATGTTCTGTGATTCTGCAACATTGTCATGACATGAGAACTGCTGCTCTCTTTGCTACTGGTGTGGAGCTCTGAAGTAAATGTGAAACTGCTTTTCGTATTTCATAAAGAAATAGGAGCCTGACAGCAGTTGTCAAATGCAGGATGAGAGTGTTTTTACTTTGCAAGAAGGAAATAGAAGGGGAAGAAAGAAAACTTCTGTCAATTTACCACCTCTACCTAAGACATAGAACCTGCTGCAACAATGTCATGGATGCTTTTCAAATTTCTCAGTCTTAGGAGAGAAAATATACAGGAATTCACTAGAAAATCTTCAGAAACTCACTTGTTTTACAGTCTTGCTGTGTGTAGCCAAATGCATGCCCTAGAGGCAGCTCTCTATACTAGCGGTAGAGTGTCCTGCAAATGGGGCAGTATCTGAGAAGCTCAAAGCTGCCCTTAAATCCAGTACCTGCAAATTTCATCAGTGCAGAAGGTGATGACCTGAGCTGTACATTGCAGCTTACATCAGCGATGTATTCTGTGCTAGTACATCATCTTCTAATGTTCTGAAAGTATGAGATTAGGTAAAGAAGAGTTTTGTCAGCAACTGACTGACAGGACATTTTATGAAAGAATTGCACTAACGTGCAATCAATTAATGAATTAATTGATTTTGTTTATTAAAGAAATATTTTACACCGCCTGCTGGGGTGCTTTAAATCCCACGTAATTTTTATTCTGATGTGTTTACTCTGACTCTCACATAACCACACTATACATTTCTACTGGACATGAGTGAACAGGTTGAGGCACTTGCATGTTTACCTGCCCTCCCCCATGGCTCTTATGTAAAAGAGATGTTACAGATCAGGAGTTTATGTAGGCTAGCAAATCTTTATATAAACAAAAAAACTTAATGGAAGTGGGGATCTGTACAGCAATGAGTGTTGGATGAATGAATGGGGGTTATTCACTCATCTAGAAGTTGAGCTCATGGTGTGTGCTAAATTTAACTTCTTATTTAAAGCAGTGCTAACTTCACAGCAGCAACACCGGAGACCAGGCAGGCTTTGGTTACAGCGAAGACAAGGAACTTCCCGTGGATGTCTGGAAGCAGGCAGAATGACACAGGGTCTCTGCACGGAAAGAACTGCAGGGAATGGGTTGTTCCTCACCGGAGGAGCATGCCGTTTTCCCGAGGGATGCAAAACTAGCTGCACCCAATCCTGTGCCGGAATCACTCAGATTCGAGTGAAATTCTCTCCCAGCGCCTTTGCTTTCATTCCTCCTGTTCTGGAGCACGTTCAGCTGTGCTAGTGCTCCCGTATCTTCTCAGTGAAAGCAAAGTTCCCCTCTCCCCTCGTTTCCAGTGCTGCATCACTGTGATCCGCAGATCTGCAGAGCAGGAAGGCGCTGGCAGGCGAGGTGCGTGTTTCCACAACGCCCGCAGCAGCCAAGGGATGATGGCTGCGCCGCCCCTGTTCGGATCGGCGCTGCCCCGGCCCCTGGCGGGCACCTGACTGACGTCTGATACGGGCGCAAGGCTGCGTGGGGCTGAGCGGCTGCGCCCTGTTTGGAAAGTGCTCCTGGCTTGTACAAAATGTTCAGATCAAAACCTCCATCAATGCGAAGCCGCTTGCGGTTGGGTGTCATTACTCGCTCCAGCGAGGTTTGCTAAGAGGAGCTGCGAGCCGCCGGGCTGCAGCTCGGCTCCATTTCAAAAGAAACTGGCCTGATTTATAGCTTGGCATCAGTGGCATGTTCCAGCCCAACAGGCATGGACTGGCAGAGGAGTGGACGAGGTAACTCGGTATCGGTATGTCTTGCATGAGAGATCTTCAAGTCAACAGCAAAGCACGCTAATGATCTCCCCTGTCATTAATCTAGGAAGTGAAAAATTGTGAAATACTCTCTGGGCATCAAGTGCCACCTGCCTAGACAAAACGGTAGAAGTTTTATTGTTTAACATGTCATATGCAGATAGAACACCTTGACGCTTACGTACCGTGCTGAGCAGGACTGCTGTCTCTGTTGCAAATGAGGTGCGGTATTTCCCCAAGAGGGTAGGGCAGCAGAGTATGGGATTTGGCTTGCATGAGATAAATCCTGTCAATAAAACAGACACATTGCCTCTTTGGACACATCCCCTGACTCAGCAAGACTTGCACAAATATTTTTCTTGGAACGTTAACATATAATCAAGTAGCTGCTACTACACATTTGCCCTTTTACGCCACTCTAGACAAAGGATTAGCTGTTAGCAAGAATATTTTGAAAATAACTTGAAGTGTTAGATTAAAATCTTGCACGTGAGATTAGAGTATTTCTGTCTACAATAAGAAGAATATGTACAGTCCATCTTTTGAGGACTCTGAGATCCTCTCTGGCTTCACTGGCAAGCTTTCTAACTTTGCTCAGAGTTTAGTGGGGCTGATGATTATTCACTGCTTCTCCCAACACAGGAATGAAGGAACCTCCAGTGAGCTTAACAACAAGGAAGCAAGAATCTTACACAGTGTGCAACTATAGGCATAGAAGGCTACAGATGCTGAAAGAACAAAGGAAGAAAAAGGGGACTGGACAAGTTCGATGGTTTTCATTCCTTACAGTGGTGTTTTCTAGATGCTTTTAGAGGAATACAGGGCAAAGAATGTACTTTATGGATCTAGGTGTGACCTGACCTGGTGCTTTTCTTAAAATATCTGCTGGCAACAGCTGAAGTCAGAATACCAAATATCTGACCTTCTGATGAATGATTTACTGCTTCTGCTGTGAGATTCATTTGTAAACAGGTCTGAGTTGTAAAATCTGGATTCAGATCAGAGATGTCTCCTACCTGAAGGATATTTGGTTGATCTGACTGTGGCATAAGGCATGTAGCTGGACAAATAAACAAACAAAACAAAACATGGACACACTATGTTTTCATGTGCAGTTATTTAAAGTCTCTTGGTTAGTACTATACTACCTGCCAAAACAATATCCAAGCACCCTTCCATTGTCAAATGCCTTATATGCATCTTCAGGGCCAAGTGGATCAGAAAAACCTCTTTCTGGTGTAACCCGAAGTACTTCTATTCACTAACTTGTGTAAATCACTTTTCAAGCCTTCACCATGTTTCCAGTTGACAAAGATGTAACATTACTAAAAAAATTGAAGGCAAATAACTGGGAGATATAAAGTAAACTAGAGGATAAAGAGCAAGGTGCTAAGCCCATCTGCAGAGGCAACTGACAGAGGCCAGGACTGAAGCCCTGTGGATGCACTGCAATAGAGGACTGTGAGTCTGCAGTCTCATTGTGCCAACTGGGATTCCACACAACTGTTTTCCAAAGTGAAATCAAGAAACCATCTATTTGGGGCCCTCACCTCTGAACCAGACATAGGGAAATTTATGCTGAAAGATGACTGTACACCCCACCATTTTCTGAGGTCCAGTCATGTCCCTAAAGCTACCCCTGTGCTGAACTGATTTGATGTGCCAACATTTAAGGATCAAATAATTTTCTTCCCACAGGCTTTTTTTCCAATGCTGTTCCTTGTAAAACATCAACATGGAATCAGCAGTGGCATTTCTTAGCAAGTGCTGTTTCCATTCAGTCAGTACCATGTCTCAGTTCCTCAGCTTCAAATGACTGAGGTCGAAAGTGGTTCTTTCAGTTCCAAACCCTGAAACTGTCAATCTAAGCAGCTGGCTGCCTTGTCTCCCCTGGGCAGGATTTTTTCCAAGGAAATCAATGATTCATCTGCAGATGGCTCCCAGGATCGTTAGGCAGCTCCACCCACAGCCAAGGAAACCAGCGATCCCGGTGCTTGCTGTCCCAGCAAGAACATGAACCCCAGCACCAGCATGGATATTCCCACACTTCCAGAAGCCCCTTGACATTCTTTCTGGACACAATGCTTGGCTGAAGAGTAGGAAGGAGAATGGCTAGCGGGCACACAATTCTTGTGATGAAACCTTTCTGCTGCCCATCTGCCTTGCAGAAACAGGGATACTGCCGCACCCCAGGACAGGTGTGACTGCTTTGGGGGTGGCTTTTCTATCCTCCCAAGGAATGTGATTTGTTCTGGTCGAGCAGCAGCAAGTCTGTTGATGCAGCTACCAAGTAACAGGCATGGTGGGATACAGTAGGGAGCATTTCCCAATCCACTCCATTTCCTGGGGAAGGAAAAGTGGGGCAAAAGTATGAGAGTTCTCCTTCACCCTTCCCCTATATAGTATGTGCTGCTTACTGACCCTTGAAGCCAAACTTCCCTTGCTTTTGGCACCGGCAGGAGAATTTAGCTTGCTTAGGGCGTGCTTGAAAATGCCACCCTCACTGTTGACAGGAAGATTTTCATAATGTCAGTGGTTATGCAAGGCAAAGATTTATAACATCTAAGTTGATGTGAGTCCAGACAGTTTTGATCACATAACTCAAGCTTTTTGAGCTGCTACATATTCCTGCTGGATTTATATAAGAGCAACCTGCACCTGACCTCCCCTGGCAGCTTCCCAAGTGTAATTAGAGATGTCCTGGTAATAAATTTATATATGGGTCCAAATAGTTTGGCAAATTCCAGAGACAGGAACTTCTGGCAAGCTGGAAGTCCAAATAGCCTGATGCTGCTTCTGGAACTTCTTCCCAGAGAATACATACTTCTGATGGCAGATGGACAAGGAAAATAACCTCTCTCTCTCTCTTGCCACCTTCTCCTTCCCTCAGAGGTATTTCATAAGGAAAAGTCTCCTGGCATCTACTGTCTGGCTGAATTAACAGCGAACTCTGTGGAAGTGTCCTGTCTATGAGGTTTGTCTCCTCTAACATCATATGTATGCTTTGACATAATCAAATCCTGCCATCTACCACCTACACCACAGCAAGTTCATGTGGTGAGGTTTCCAAACCAAAATGACAGGAGGTCGTTGGAAGTCCACTCCCTCCTTAATGCCAGTGGCACAGCATTCATCACTGACGTGGAAGAAGAGCAAGCTGGGAAAAACAAGGAGACATAATACACCTTGCCAGGTCAGATGGCTGTCACCTAAACCATGCTGTAGCCCATGGCTCTAATGAGACTTTATTGAAGGCCAGTTCTGGGACTAAAGGTATAGTGTAGGCCCCGTGGGAGACCCAGAAGACAAATGCTGCTGAGGCCACTGAGATACTTTATCCTTAGTTTTATCTCGCAAAAACGTAGCCTGAACAAGCACATGGGTGGCCTTAAGGTCACGGTGAGTTGCTCAGCAATGCTCAGTGAAGCGTGGATTTGTCTAAAAACCTTTTCCTTATTTCTGTCCAAACAGAGGCATCAAACATAACACCCACAGAAGGATAATGGAAATTTTGCGAGACCCACCGCAGCTGACTCATTATTTGAGGCTCATACAAAATGAGATGGTCTGTCTGCTGGTCAGCAAAGAGAAACTCTCTAGCACTACAGTGAGTGGGTTGGGATCCAGCTAGTAATTAATCCCTGTGGCATATTTGGTATGAGCTGCTGAGAGCTGCTCCTGCAGAGCCAATAGGTGAGAATACTTATTAGAGCTTGCCACAGGGGTGTGTGCAGTTTGTCCCTTTCTGAGCACAAAAGTTCAGTGTTTGACACAGAGGGTGGAAACCACAAACCAGTTGTCAAACAAACACAACAGCTCTCTGAAACATTCTCAGACACGTTCTTCACCCTAGTCTTGCTNTTGTTGTTTTTTTTTTTTTTTTTTTTTTTTTTTTTTTTTTTTTTTTTTTTTTTTTTTTTTTGTCTTTCCCCCCCATAATCTTGGGTAAAATACCATGTTAGGGTATGTGCCATTAAATCCACCTACAGCTTTCTACTGTGTCTGCTCCAGCTTTCATTCAAGTCAGTGAACAACTCACATTGACCTCTTTTGGGAGATGGCTAGATTGCACAGCAAACTATAGTTAGTTTGAACACAAAGCCAACCGCTCAGAAGGCAGTGCCTGTTTTTCCCTGGTGCAGGCGTCATTGAGGATATAAGACAATAAACATGCCTGGATTTTTCTGGGAGAAGGGATTTCACCAAGAAACAGGCCCTTTTGTGGGCTCCTTCCAGGAATAAACCAACTTCTTCCACAGAGGTACTACACTACGTTGGTCAGACTTCAGGTACTAGAACAGTATTTGGGAAACTGTTTTGGAGGCCCCTGAGTAAGGATCTCTGTTGCTTGCTTTCTTTCCTATGTATAGAACTTTGCTGGCTATTGAGACTGGCTGTGCCCTGTCTCTCTCTGTCAAAGCAGTGACAAATGTCTGCAGGTGTCCTTGGGCACAAAGCATTGCTGTTTGATGAATCGTGGACAAAATTAATAGTGCTGCAGTCTTGGAAGAGATCTGGACCACACAGGTTGCATCATTAACAGACATGGCTCCTGGCTAGGCACCTTTGTGCTATCTCTGATTCAGTGCTGTTTGTTTGAAGGAAAGAGGAGAGGGGTGGGAGGAATCAAGTCATCAGCTCTCACACTGACTGCCCAAACTTTTCACAGTTCTGACTAATGTAGACCTTCTCCCCTCTCCTCCCTTCAGATTCTGAGAAAACAAGGCAGTAATTCACATGACTCAATGCCTCTTTGAGCTGGGCTGCTTTGCTCTTCTGCCTTCTCTCATTGCAACAGCAAATTGAAGACAAGATAAAGTTAATCATTGAACTGAAGTTTGTGGAGGCTGAGACAAAAGTTGTCACTAGCTCTTGGCTGCATATAAAGCTACAAGTTGCACCATTATCAGGTGGAAACACAGAAAGTTACAAACTCATGGAGAAGAAAGAAAGAATTCAAACAGAAATCATCTGTGGCCTTCCACGTGGGATGATCAAATGCCAGAAAGAAGTAAGTTTGTCTCTGAGGAAAAAAAATAAAAATCCACACAAGAGGACTGATAAATGCTGAGGCCTTTGGCTTATGCAGCAGAGTGAGCAGGGGTCACACAAGAGAGAGTTATGCAGGTGTAAAAAGTAAAGGGCTGGGAACGTCACAGCAGATTTGTGGAGGTCAAATAAATCGACAGGGGTGTGTGTCTGCTCCTTAGAGGATGCTGGTCTGCCAAAACATGATGCACATTCAACTCACAGCCACAGACTGTGCTGCCACCAGGGAAAAGACAGCACAGAATATTTTTCTAGGAGGAGAATGAAATCAGAAAAGCCAGAAAAGCAAGTTGCGAGCTGACCGAACGGCATTTACCAGTTCCTTCAGTTCAGTTGTCCTTGCATGCGCTGTGATGGAAATAAAACTGACTCTCAGCTAACTGATAGTGCTTTCAGGAGGGGAATCATAACAGCTTACAGCTTTCACTTCATACTTTGTTTCTGGATCACAGATTTCCTTGCCAGCACATTTTGTGTGTCTCTGTGTGTGCTTGCAAGCTTGAAGGATGTCTGCCAACTTAAGTAGGCTCAGGCCATATGCAGCATCTGTGGGCTCTTAGAAACAACAGCCACTGCTTTTTGGGGCAGAAAACAATAAATATGCTCATAAATATTTACAGGACTGTCAGTCACTGAGATGCAGAGTTGTTAGCAAGACAGTTCTGATCAAAATATGGGAGATGGGGCTTCAGCATGTCTCTCTAATCTAGTCTGGTAGTTGTCCAGCAAATTCATTTCTGAGCAGAAGGAAAACAGTTTCCCTCCCTCTGCTTTACAAATAAGCAACAGCATGCATTAGAGGAGAGCTGCAAAATCCAGCACTGCTCAAAATGTGACCCTTGAGCCTGCATTTTTCAATCCATATTTAAGGACTCCTCTTTTTCAGATGGGCTACATAACTTCTCACCACACCCTCATACACGGTAGGAAATCAAACCTGAATGTAACAGCTTAAACATCACCCGGAGTCCCAGGTCACACACCCCTGGCTCCACTCAGGCCAGTGCCAGCAGGAGAGACTCAAGTCACCCCAGTGTCCTGACTCATTGTCTTCCTTCTTAATGAGGAAAGGAGATCATGCTGAGCATCTCCTGCAGGGACAGATGCTGACTTAACAGCAAGATGCTTATGTCTGTGGATGAAGGCTTGCTTCTGATATCCCTTGGAGATCTCTGTGGCTAAGTCACATCTGCTGGCACTAAATAAAGCCTCTGAAAACTATGCTGGCCCTTGTAGAACCTGAAATTCACTGTTGCAAGCTGGATGCTATCCTTCCCTGAAGAAGCCAACTTGCACATCTTGAGGAAATATTAATACATGCCTCAAAATTCATGTTTGTTTTAGTTATGGTTGTTTTTGTTTGTTTGTTTGTTTGTTTTTCCAAGAGGTCATTGATCTTTTAGTATCAGTTTAGTATAAGTTTAGTGTTAAAAATTAGGAAGGGTTTTGTTTGTTTGTTTGTTTTTTTATGACCATGTGGTAAAATATGTCAAGGCTTTGCACAGTGTTTTAAAGAGTACTCCACATCAGTAATCCAAAGGACAGAAAGCAAAAGATGCCCACCATACCTAGGAGAGAGACTCTAGCATACAAGAAGATAAGAGGGTTGACACACATCACGTTTTCCCTGTGTCCATCCACACAAGACACCAATAGAACTGAAAAGTCTGGACTGGTCTGCCAGAAGCTCAGCAATAGGAATCAAGATGGACTACTGCTCCTAGCTTGGTCAGAAGCCCACAGCTTTGCCAGACATGGGAAAGTCTGAGACCCCCAGATAATGCATGGAGCTGAGATTCATTGTTCCACTTTCATTTGTTTGACTTCTGCTTCTTCCTTGATGTGTCTTTTGGCCCAGCATTTGGCATTGATTTAGGCCTTGCTCTGACTGACCTATTCTGATGCACCTTCCCTTAGGCAATGCTCCATGTATAACCCCAAAGCACACAAGGTTCTCTCCATGTAATTGTGGGATAAGGTCTTGAAAGCAGGTCTTCTCCACATTTTTCCAAGACACAGCTTAATGGAGATGTCATCCCAGTCAAATCTAGGCATGGCAATTGTACTGCAACAGCATAAGACTAGAAGCCTCTTGATGCACATTATCCACTGGACACTCACTTTGTAGGGTAGCTACATGTCTTAAGCCATAGCTCATGTTCAGGAAGTGCTTTGGTTGGCACTTCTGTATATTTTCAAGTCTGTGTAGAAAGACTCTCAAGTCTCACTCTTCTTGCTAGTTGTTTTGGCTCTCAGCTGTCAGCTACATTAAAAAGCGGGAAAAGAAGCAACTTTGCTAAGTTTACCTGTGGCTTTTGCAAGGCACAGAAACTCAAGATACTAAAGACTTCCTTAAGCTGTGCTGAAAACAAAGGGACCCTGTCAGCGGAGGCTGAAAATCCTGAGTCCTGCATAATTTACACTGTTGCATTGCCCTGGGGAGTATGTGAAGCTTCATCATGATTCCTCTCCCCAGCCTGCTGTGAGTGAGGAGTGACACACACACTCCTTGTACCAATGTCACATGAGACACCCTGATGTCCACCGAGATGGGATGAGGGGGATGTTCAGCAGCTCCAGGGTGTCTGATGCAGAAGAACAAAGGCACATGAGATTTTTGCCAGAGCTGCCAATAACATACCCAATCCTGCCCATGCTATCTACCTGTCTGGCAACTCACAAAACCCTGGCAACTGGCAGCTCTGCTGCAAGTGCTGATGGAGATGCTGCTCTTCAGATGCTGCAGAGGTGAGCATCTCCACAGCTAAGTCCTAACACAGTGGAGTGATGCAGTGCCATTTCCTAGCTCCCAATGCATTGATTCCTCCATCATGGACATGAATCCTGTGGGCATGTCAGCCCATCACTTCTTCTTCAAAATCTTTCAAAAGCTGCAGGCACACTCTGCTTGCTCTGACCGGGCAATAAATTATGGAGACTGATAATAGCTGTTCTGTGAGAGGTCAGCTGTATTCAGAAAGAAAGCACAGGATGCTGAATGATGAGACACATTCTGATACATTCTTTTCACAGCTCTTGATTTGTTTTATACAATAAGATATGAATAGTGGGGGGGACTAATGAACTATAAATTTAATGCTAGGTTTTGGAGATAGATTTAAAAGTGGAAAAAATAATAGAGAACAATTTATTATTTTAAAAAAAAAAAAAAAAGCTGAGAATGTTTTACAAATACTCACTGGAGTGTTACTCCTTCCTTACTGAGGGACAGAGGGGAAAAAAGGGAAAATGCCACTTCACTTTTTTTTTTTTTTTTTTTTTTTGGTGGTGGGGTGTTGCGGGGCTCAGTCTCTACAAGTGTGGAACAGCAGATCTCTTTCCTCTGTCTTCTGCATTGGCAGTCCTCTTGCAGAGACAGAAAAGTAAAACTGTATGTATGAGGATGACTTTTATATTATACTTCAAAATATCACCTTTATTGCTGGCCTCAGTTCTACTGCCCTTCCCTACTCAGCAAAACACAGAAAGTTGTGTTTGTTTTCAACCATGTGCTGAGATGCTTTGATGAAGCAGTACAGGAGTCTTAGCTCCCCAGATGAAGCTGACCTTTGCAGGGACAGCTGTGACACCCAGGCACCAGGGAAGCCATCAGGGTTTCCCCCACCTTTGGCTCCAGCACCCTGTGGGAATCACTCAGTGTGTGATGGATCAAGCTCTTTTCCTTAATGTAAAACAGGAGCTGAATTGTGGCTCTCTGCCCACTTGGTTCCCAAGCACTCCCAGGAAACAGCCCTTGGCCAGATCTCCTCTGCTTTCCCTGCAGTGAAGCAGTAGAACCTGTTGGCAATATTATGTTTCTGGACTTTGCAGATGCTTCTCCACCTGCTCTCTGGAGGAGGAAAGGCTGCTGTGGGGTGAACTCTAAACTTCCACAAGACATAGCAGGCATCATGAAATGAAATATATATTTTGTTTAAGGCTCTATTTCACACAGAATCACAGAGTGACAGAAGCTGGAAGGAACCTCTGGAGATTACCTAGTCCAAGCCCTTTGCCAAAGCAATTTCACCTAGGGCAGGTTTGTACCACATTAGGTTTTTTTTTTTTAAGAGGACTTAAGAATGACAAAGTAGGAGTCCTCAGAGGACAATGCAAGCCTCAATGCTTTCAGCACCAGTAACTTGTACTGACTAACCAAAACAGACTTGGACCCCAGAAGATAATTGGTCTTCAGTCAGTATTCTCCCCCTAATTAAATCATATCTGAAGAGTATAAAGGCACTGTAGGATTAATTTAAGAAATACGATCTCCTGAGCTCTGTCTTCTGTTTCTGAAGCACATTTCCATTACAGGTCATGCATCTTACTTAGTCAGCAGGCAAAAGTTCTGAAAGATATCCATCCCAAACCTACCCTGTCATTCACATGGACCTGGTCAAGTTCCTTGCAAGTTGTTTTTTCTTTTTTTTCAGTGAAGGTGCCATAGTAATTTCCAGCTCAACTTCTGCTACAGATGGAAGAGAAACTCTCACCTAAAAACAAAGGCAATATCTTCCTACATTATTCAGTGCAAAAAGAGAAATGTCTCTCCCTGCTCAATGCATAAATTACTGGCGCTTCTGCAGGCACTACTCTGAGAAGAATGAGGCCTGGCAGTCCTTGCTTGGTAGGTCCTGCATGCGGCCAAGTGGTGACCATGATGTCAGAGCATAGTCACAGCCTTTGAGACATGACATGCCTCAAACAATGAGGACAATGTCTTTTGTGCAGAGGAAGTACGTGTCCTGGAGGGAAACATGTATTGTGTTTCACACTACAGAAGATGGAAGCTGCTACAAAGCCTTGGCTGCTGAGTTGCTCGTGTTTGCAGCCCTGGACACCCTCTGTTCCTCATCTCCCTGGCCTCTGGCCAAGGAAGGCTTGCGAATAAACAATTAAACAATATCATCGGAGGAAAATTTTCCAGGAGTTCTGTGAAACATTGTGGTCAACTGAAAACAAAACAAGGCCCGATCTCTGGCAGGAGATGTGCAGGACGTTGGAGGAGTGAGCCTGCACTGAGCCAAAACAAATCCCGAGGAGCAACAATAAGTCAACAACCTCCACTCTAAACAAGAGTTTCCTTCAGTTTATCCACTTCTGTAGTGTTACTGCTTTGGTGTCCGGGTCCCAAAGAAAGCATTTTCTCAGAGACTCGAGGTCAGAAAACAATTCTTCAAAAGTAATAGACACCTCTTCACCTCTCAGTGCTCAGGACCACACACTACTGCAAGCTTTGGGCAGGCCTCCGAAGAGAGGAGAGGAAGGCTTCAACAGTGCTATTAACTGCAAATTTAAAAGCTCTGCTCCTATCATCTGAAAGAAATAGTAATACACGCCCTATTTGCAAACTGCAGAGTGAGGTGGCTCCAAGCTAGTGCTTTAGGAGAACCCTCTGTGCTCCATGAGAAATCGTAGCGGTGCAGGGACAAAGATGGTCTGCCCTTGGGTCAAGGAGATCTTTCCATCTGACTCTGCAGACTACCAGAGAGATCCCATTGATGCAGGATAGTGTAATCAGACTGAGGCTTTCAAGGTAGCTTGCAAAACCTGACCACTTAGCTCTCTGCAGATTACAGGGTAGCTGAGTGAGCGGAATTTACTTAGCATAGAGCACAGAGCAGTCGAAAGAGTAACCCAAAGGATCCTCCTCATCTGTTTTCAAACACGAGGCTCCCGATTCATTCAATTTCAGATTACAAATTCAGCAAATCTCAAAATCTGCATTCCAGATATCCCTGAGATAGATCTCAGCATTTGTCTGAGTCCAGGCATGAGTTCCTCAAGTTGATAGGAAACTCCTGGAACAACACTAGAATACCTGGAGGAGGAACAACCAGCAGGCAAAATTGCCCTAAATATACTTTTTTAAAACTATTTTTGGCTTTTAATGCAATGTCATGATTTGTGGATACTTGAGTCTAGAATTACAGGTAAGCTTAGATATCAAAGCAATGTATTTATTCTGAAAATATTGTGTGCAACAAGCAGGTCTTTTTTGCTCAGGGGCTGTGCTCCCACATCAGACCACCGACACTCAACCACAGGTGCAGCTGAGCACTACAGGGTTTTAATGCTGAGTTTCACACAGCAGATTTTTAATGTCCCCATGTATTCCCTCTCTCATCTCTTGAATATCTCATGGTATGCATGTACTGTTCCACAAGTATTTATTACACACAGAGTTGTGTCAGAGCAGTCATTAATAGGAAATCACAAAAATCAGGAAAAAAAAAATGTTGACATAACTGCTTTGTGACAGGACAGGAAAAGCACAAAAGTGCACATTTATTTTCTTGCCAGAGGGTTAAGAGAATCAGAGATAGTATTAAGCTCATCTCAAACTTTAATATGCTAAACAAATTTAAAAGATGGAATAATGTCACATACTCAAAGCCAACTAAAACTGCTGGGTTTATATTGAGCACTTGTGTTAAAATGAAGTGTGAAAAACAGCAGGAAGAAATTTTTAGGGCTACTGCAGAAAACCTTGAAGATCTGAAATTTTGTCCGTTCCAGATGTACAGAAACTGCTGGTACATGGGGGATTTCTGGCTTCATGCAAGCTGGAAATAGCACAGAAAGCTACTGTCTCAGATTAGTTCATCAATTTCTAATTTTATCCATAAGCAAGCCTAGAAAATTAAGGAGGGGGGGGAGGAGACCAAACTAACTATTTTTGATCCTGAATGTAGTGCAGATCTAGAGAAGCTAAAAATATTGATGCAGTGTCAGAATGGTCCTTATTTCAGAAAACAGGGGGGAAAAAAAAAAGAAAAAGAAAAATGAAAATAAAAAGAAAAAGAAAAAGGAAAAAGAGAAAAAGAAAAAGAAAAAGAAAAAGAGAAAAAGAGAAAAAAATGGTCTAGCCCTGACTTTAAGGGCATTTGGCCCAGTGCTGTTGCCACTTAAAAAGAAAGTGCCTTATCTCTGACAAGCATGAGCAGGCAAATCCATGGCAGGAGTACTGAGATGGATGAAGAACAGCAGGATGAATTCCTGATCAAACTGAGAAAACAGTTGAAAGTCTGTGCAGACATACAAGATAGCAGCTTCCTTTTTTTATCCCTTCTCTGTGTCTTCTCTGAGGCCAAAATAAGACAATGATACAGCTAGCAAATGGATGTCTGCTCTGTCTTTCAGTGGCAAAAAAACATAGATATCCATTATCCAGAAGCTCTGACTTAAATGATAGGGGAATCAGTAAAGCCAGCCAGGGACAGTCTTTGAAGACTTGTTTTACAAAGTAGTAAGTATTACTTATTTACAAAGCAATAAGTATTAAACAACTTGGGAAGCTTCACAATTGGCGAACTCCACACAGGAACTTGCCACATGTTTTTAAATAATTAGAAAACAAAAAAACAACACCACCAAAACAGTGCAGCAACACATATCTCCCTCCAGGAAAGCCAGCAGGGTTGGTTGGTTGTTGTTGGGTTTTTTTTTGCCTCCTGTCTGTGTTGCACCAAGCCTGCATGGGAATGAACCCCAGCCATCCTTCTGTTACCTTTGATTTGAACTACGCTTTCTCAGGTGCAATGTAACAATGAGATGAGAGAGGGAAAGTGAGATCCAGAGATGAAAGCAAAGAGAGGCAAGATATGAAAAACTAATGAAGGAGAAAGATGCTGAAAGACCAAATGACAAAGTCATAGTACTCCATCAGGCTCAGTAACATGGCAAGGATCTCTATTATTTTATTACAAGTAGATCATGGGTGTGTCCTGGGCAGCTGAGTGCTTCATACTTCTTGGCTTTGGCCACACAAAGCTTTTTTTCTTGTCTTCAGGTTTCCTCCTGTGGCATTTGCTGATGTAGTTCAATTTCTGACAGCAAGAGAGAACTTGCTAGCACATGGCATTTAACCATGGTGCTGGGTAGAGCTCCACTCAAAACATTCAGAAAGCGTCTCTCTATTGATAAATCCCAGTTTTCACAAGACCTAAGTCATGTCAGGTTGTATCATTTTCCAGCTGTTTTAAATGAATTTGGATGGAGCACTGTGTGTGGGTAAAGAGGTGAGATGGCACTACCATTTCCATGTTCTCCGAGGCCTGATAGGCTTTACTGAGGAAAATCCATCTGTAAACAAACAAAAACAAACAAACAAACAAAAAGCTATCAAAACCCAGGATGTAAGGTAATGGCCTCATGGACCACATGGTTTTCAGGTGCTGGTGCTTTAGAAACCTCTGAAGAATATGGGCTGAGGGAAGCAGTTCGGCATGGTTGAAGCCAGCGTCCCAGAGGGCCATTTTTCAAGGTCCAGATGCATAGGCTGCCTAGCCATGGATCACGAATGGTATGGAGTGGAGGGTTCTGTCAGCAGAATGGGGATGAAAGGCAAGATGAAGCTGAAAAAAAACTGTGCCATGCCTCATGCTGGACCTGAGATAAACCACTGCTGTGGTTTGGACTTGCACCCCACCAAACTGAAAAATTCACCCTTTGAAAATTTACCACACTACTCAGAATTTTGGAAGCTAAATGAAATTATACTTAGAAAGGTAGTCTAAATATAAAAGTATAAAAGGTAATAAACAAATGCAAGGCAAATTTCACACAGAAACACACAGAAACATCCAGGTT
>WBNM01010376.1:0-22437 GCA_013399055.1 Ramphastos sulfuratus | reverse complement strand
GTCCTTCCTGTGCTGGGGTTATATCCTATAACCTTTCTTATAACTGACCAAAGTATATCCTGAAACCTGTCATCGAGGGAAGGGGGGAATGGTGCTCTACATTTCACCTCCTGGGAGACTGACAGTCACTTGCATTGAAGTTTTAGCCTGGCAGCACAAAAACTGAGTAAGGCAGCAGACTACTGCAGCAGTGCCAGGAGTCTAACATGCTCAGCTGGATAGCTAGTAACAAAAAAGCAGGGATTAAAAACAAAAACAACACAAACAAACAAACAAAACCCCATAACAATAAAACAAGCCCACCCTTACATAGCTTGGCTCCCAGAAAAACTGCATTGCTAATTCTCTTAGGAAAGCCCTAGCTCTGGCTTTTGCACGTATGCCTCCAGGGCTGACACCTTAGTCATTCAGAAAACATTCCCAGTCTCATGCAGACACAGTAAGAGGTCAAGCGTCTCTGGCAGCTAAAGAAAGAGCTGAGCCATGGGCGATGACCGGACTGACCAAGTGTGGGAAACCCAGAGGTTTCCACAGCTTGTGAACCTGTAATTGCATTTCCCAAAATGTTGATTAACACCCACTGTCTAAAGAAAGAAATTCCTTCATCTGGGCTCTCCTTGTAGAACCCACCCCGGGACGGAGTGGGGGAAGCAATGATACACTGCTGAAGCTATGCCCACACAGCAAGCCTCACTCCTGTGACTCACTCGTATGAGAAGCTGCACACAGAGGTCTGCGCACATGTCTAGCGGAGGGCAGCCTGTTCGCCAGCCCCACGGCTTCCCCAGCCAGCCCCATCTCCAGGGATAGACGGCAGGCGCCTGGCATCCCCTCTCGCATGCCTCCCCCTCCCGGAACTGAGGAGAAATTCAGAGACCACTCAGCAGCCCTGCTGCTCTTTTTCCCACATAAACGAAAAAAAACATTGACATTTGAGGCATTTAAAATATCAGCTGCAGTGGGTGTTTACATTTGGTCATTAGAGAGATGCTGGGGGCAGCTCGTGTGTCAGGGGACTGATTTTCCAAGTTCTGTGCAGAAGTTTTTCACAACAATGCACAGGGATAGAGACCTTTTCTAATTGAATATGGTCGAGAGCATCTTGCACAAGGTGCCAGGACTAGAGCTAGATCTTGAACTCTTCCCTTTTCTCTCACTCTCCAAAGCCACTCTGACCCTGTCACCAGAAAGTCCCTCAATAGCAACAGGATGAAAATCTGGCAGAAACCCCCAGAAAGCTTCAGCTCCTTTCTTCTGTATCCTGGCAATATGTCCTGCCATATTTGAAGACTGTAGATCCAGATCCAACAAAACCAAACACCGCTGGTGCCTTCACTTCACTTACTTATCATGGGACAATTTTGTCAGGCTGGTCCAACACTGAGGGCAAGCCTCCACTCTATCAGACTTAAGCAGCTTCCTTTCTTGTGCTCTCCCATCATCACTTTCCCCAGAGAAGATCCAGAGGGAGTAATAATGTCTACAATGGCTCAGATAATTTATTCAGACTTCCCCTCTTCCTGAGGTAGTCAAAATTCCTTGGCTTGGACCCAAAGATCACAACTATTTCAAAGCTTTTCTCTCCTTCTTTCCTCCATCCTGGACAATAGGCATCCCACTCCATCACTGAAAGCAGCTGAAATGAGGCTCAGCACCCAGATCCTCTCAGACTCTTTTGGAGGTGGCAAGAACTCAAGAAAGGTCAGGTGCTACCATCCATTTAGAGTGAAATAAATAATTGGAATTTCTGTTCAGGCTGTCTTCTTGCATGTCAGCCAATGACAGCAGGTGGCCAGGCAAGTCCCACAGTCGCTTAGTGGCTGAAGGAAGCAGTAACTTTCCAGTTTTCAGCTGAACTTACCTGCCTGGAAATCAGCCTTAATAGTCTTCATCAGGCTGCACTATCATGTGGAAACTCAAAGGTGCAAGTTGAGGGAGAGAGAGGGGAAAGGGAAAGTATTAGGATCAGAGCTATTTTCACACTATGGTTCAGAAAAGGTTACTCCAGTCTTGAGCCTGAGAAGAAGTTGCTTTTGTGATTCAGGTGATCAGCAGCCCCTGATTTCTCTGCATATATGTTCATCCCCATCTTCTCCTGACCTACCTGACGTGTTTAAATAGCTGTAGCAGTAGAAACATGAGAGCAGGGCTGTATGGAGAGAGTCTTGTAAAGGGTGACATATTTTCAATTAACCTGAATTTCAGCCTGTTGCCTTCTGTCTCAGTCTAAATCCATTTCTAAAATCAAGTCTCATAATTCTGCCCTTGGTGACCAGTTAGTATAGCAGACTGAACAATATGCCCTTTCTGCATGGGTAATTTGGGAAACTTGTTACTCCCTATGGCTGCAGATTAAATGCCCCACTGGGGACACCATCAATGTGTTTGGTTTCATACTCCTGATGGGTCACCAGGTTTAAGATAACACAGGAGTGAGACATTATCATTGCACAATACCAGAAGGAGACAAATGTGTTCCTTTCACCTTAGTCCTATATATTCTTCCTACCTACCAACACAACCTAGCCTATCTGCCCTTAGTCTTTGTTGCCCTATGGTCCAGCCTAGCCTTTGGACCTATGTCTCATAAAGCCCTGTGCTCTGCCTTCCCCAGACTTACTCCTGTTGCAGCACAGACCACAACCTCTCCCATCCTGGCTCTTCTCCCTCACTCCCACAACACATCATCAGTGATCAACCACAATCTTTGGATGAGAAAGGAGCTGAGTGCCATCAAGATAACACTGTTAAATGAAGTACACAGTCCTTCTTGGCATTACACTTTTTACCCCTTTCCCACTCTGCAAGGGCCAAAAGAGTAGCATGGACATGCCAGAGCAGTTAATGGTGAGCAGATGATGCTGGCAAGAGTTTAAGTGTATTTTCAAAGCTGCTTGAAGTCAGTGGAAAGATTTTACATGCACTTAAGGTCCTTGAAGCATGCTCTAAAAGAAGTTGCTACATGTGTGGTATTTATATAATTTTAAATTAAAGATTATAACAGATCACAGACAATTCAGTGAATCTGAAAATTGTTGTTTGGGTTTTTTTTTTTTTAAACTATTTTGAAACTGTTTTTTTCTGATTAATCATATTTGTTTAGAAGAGTTCATAAATACACATTTAATTGATAAAACACTGATGTCTCTATAGCTATAAAGACTCTACCAGTTTAATAATGCACATTTTAAAAGCTTCCTATCATAAGTGTTTACACTGCAGGGTCAATAATTATATGTAATTCGTGCTTCTTATTGCAGGATTTTTTTTTTCCCAGAACAAGTACCAGCAAGGGATTTTTTGCTAAATCTTTATTACATATTAAGTTCAGATGCAAGGATACCTTGACTGAGGTAAATTGGATAAGATTACCTAAAACACTACTCATTGGAAAGGTTGCACTAGGCTTAATAGCTTAAACCAGAGGCTTTGCCTGTTACATGAGCCCAAAAAAGTCTTTTTTTTTTTCATGTGTGTTGTTAGATAAGGATCACAGAATCATTGAGGCTGGAAAAAACCTCTGAGATCATCAAGTCCAACCTGTGAGCCAACACCATGACATCAGCTAAACCATGCCACCAAGTGCCACATCCAACCTTTTCTTATAGACTTCCAGGGATGGTGACTCCACCACCTCCCTGGGCAGTACATCCCAGTGCCTAATCCCCCTTTCTGTGAGGAGGCACTGCCTAATATCCAACCCAAACCTTCCCTGGCACAGCTTCAGACCATGCCCTCTTGTCCTGTTGATAGTTGCCTGGCTACAGGATCTCCTGGCTACAAGAAGTTATTGAGATCAAGAGCTTAGCATGAAGGAGAAGAACATCAGACAGGTTCAGATGAATAACAAGAAGCACACAGGGTTGCAGTAACACTAACTACAGAGAGGATCATCAGAGAGACGAGGCTTTTGAATAGAGACCCATAGAGAATATCTGGGTATCCAAGGAAAGGAAATTTTAAGGGCAGAGAAAACTCTGCCTGATGTAAATATTCTGAAATTTCACCTATAAGATCAATGCCTTTCCCTCTCAGAGAACCTCAGCTAGCAAGCCTATGGATCAGCTACGATGTGTACCTTTTTTCAATTCAGGGCACTACATTTTTTTCTGCTAAATTCATTGCACATTTATTCCAACTTCCTTCTCCTTCTGTCCTGTCTGTGTTTTTACCCTCTGCCTTTCTGTTCCTCTTTCAGTTGTTTCCCCCCCACTGTCAGTACTTCTGCACACAGCACCAGACCAACATGCCCAGGAACCAGATTTGCAATCCAGTAGGTATTCAATACAACATTTAGGCAGCATGATTTAACTCATGATAGCTCTTGTTTATTCAGGCAAGAAAAAAGTGGTTGTGATTCAGCCTGGCTTGGCAGTAAACATTGAACAAACAGTCTTGTTATTAATGATAAGAATCAGTGTGTCTCCAAATGAAGAAAACTCCTGTCTAAAACCTGAGGGGTCAATAAAGGAGGCCTTTTTATTTTGTCTTTGTGAGTGTCAGGGTCTGGATATGAAGATTCCCTTATGGGTTGCTTATCCAATAGGCCCTTGTATTTCTGGATTGCCTGAGACTTGCAGAGAACACAACTGGCTTTGAGACATTCCAACCCCAAGAAAGCACTTTGACAGGATACACATTGCTTTGCCTGCTGTCTTCACTTTGGAATGTTTGAAGTCAGGAACAGTCACAGTCTGGATGGTCTGAAGGGGAAGCCAAAACTCCAGCTCTTTGTGATGCCCACTCTTCTGCCAGCTACTCTTAAGATGTGACTTGGTTTTAAATGTGTTAATGATCCTGGTAAAGTCAGTGGGTCCAGCCATGACACCTAAAGAAATCTTCATATTCAGAGACTTTACAGGATTAGAGCCTTATTGACATTCCATCACTGCTAACCTGCAAAATGTTTGCTTTGAAACACATACGCACAAAAAGGCACAAATCACAGACTCTGTGTTATGAAGGGATGCTTAATTTGTCTCTTACAGTTTTTGTCAGGACACTTCACAGTCTTTACTTTCTTCCATAGACTCTTTGCTTGACATATTTACTCTGGTCCTATCTTGTGAGAAGACTGTGCTTAGCAAGACCTGAATGTTTCCTCCCTTTATTCATTTAGCAACTGCAAGCTCTCCACCATCGATTAGTATGCTGCAATATAGGGTGTTAATCAACTTTAAACATTTAATTATGGTTTGTTTGAGCATAGCATTTTGCAAACACAGTGGTTCATCATGTTGCTGGAACAAGTACAATACAGCATCTTTAAAATTATGCACAAATAATAGATTAGTTTCAGCAATACTTTTTCAGCAGCATTAATAAAATCTCTCAAGCGTGCACAAAGCCAATGGCCAGGAGGATTCTCAGGAGGTCTTTCATACAGGATGCACATCTTTGTTACGAAATTCCTCAATGCCTTTTTGCTGTCTCCCTAATGACCAGTTAAATGGGCTCCCATGAGAATGCCTGAGTCAGAGCCAGCTTGAAAACTGCTGAGGAAACATCCTCTCTTACTGGAAATGATTTCCATCAAACTGCCATGTACCATATTTAGACCAACGGATCAGTAACGCCAAACAGAGGGAGCTGGGTTCACAGGGCTTGGGATTCTGCTCTATGTGAAAAGATACTGCCTTTGTTTGGCCACTGCTGCTTCAGAGCAGGCAATTCAAGAGTTCTGTAATGTTCAGAAACAAATTCCAGTGGTGGAGCAGTTACCACCATGAAAAGCTGGAGTAGGGTAGACACCATTCAGGAGCAGCAGCTGACCTTGCAGAGTCTGATTTTACCTGCAAATGAGAAATCAGGCACATCCAATGCCTGATTGTGGGAGAGCTAGTCTAGTCAATCAGCCTCTGCCTACTACGTGGTTTAAATCTGAAGCACTGTTTTCCTTTCTTACATGGCAAAAACATGATGCAGAAAACTTAATTTCAACCATGTGCTTTTTCTCTCAGTGAATACATACAATAAACCAGTAATTAATAGAGCATAGGGACTTCTAAGGTCACTGGAGGAAAGAAAACGTCTGCCCCATGTTATGCAAGAAGCCTAACATAAATCTGCTTTTCTTTTTAAATCATGATTTTCTTGCTTAGCTCAGTGTCTATTAAACAGATAATGGTAGTTGAAAGCAAACCAAATGCAGGAAGCTTTCTTTATTTTTTTATAATAAAGATATTTGTTGAGTCTGGGTTGCTTAGGTAGCTGTTTAAAGCATTTTTATTTTTAGAAGTAGTGAAAAATGTTTATTGGGCACTGGAGGGAAAAGTGACTCCCTAGACATCCCCATTCTTGTTCCCTGTATTCAGAGGATAGCATTTTCAAAGGGTCCAAGGTTTGCCCAATTGTATTCCTGTGTTTGATTGTACTTGCTTTGTTGTTATCTGGGGCAGAGAAGCAGTAGCTTTGTAAATCCTAGGATGGAGGGGACAGAGCAGAAGAGACATCAGAAAGACCATGTTCAGGGCCCACCATACCCCATTTCTCTCCAAGGCCTGAGAGAGGTTCAGCAGCTTCCTTACTGTTCATAAATATCTCATATTCATGGGTTATATCCCATATATTCATGGGTTTAAACTGGCAGAGGGAAGATTTAGACTGGATGTTAGGAGGAAGTTCTTTCCAGTGAGGGTGGTGAGACACTGGAACAGGTTGCCCAGGGAGGTTGTGGCTGCTCCCTCCCTGGAGGTGTTCAAGGCCAGGTTGGACGAGGCCTTGAGTGACCTGTGCTAGTGGGAGGTGTCCCTGCCTATGACAGGGGGTTGGAACTAGATGATCCTTGAGGTCCCTTCCAACCTTACCATTCTATGATTCTATGATCTATGAGTGTCTCAGTGAAGCATGTTTCTCCTTGTTCTTCCTAGCTGCTGGTCCTGACAATGGTGGTTACCTGATGTTGCTTGCAGCAACTGCATTAACCCCAGCAGAAGAGCTCCCTGCTTCAGCTTCAGACATTTCAGTTCTGCTTTCAAACCACAAAGGTAACTGTAAGGTCCCAGCCTAAACATATCTTTCTATTCCCCCCACTCCACCCCCAAAGCCTAAGAATTACTCATTTTTATTTTGTCCCCTTCCAGGAATATCATTAATATTGAAAATTGAAGCATTCTGACACTAGGGGCTGAAACTAGAAATATTTGATTATGTAAGAGATGTCTATATCTGAGCAAGAGAGTCTGGGTTTAAAACTGGATTAGAAGTCCAGGTTGCTTAATACCAGTAGGTAAGGAGGATGTCTCCCTCTTCAGTTCCTTACCTAAAAAGACTTAGGTTTGGGTTTAAGTTAGGTTCCAGACAGACCTGACATGTTGATTCTATGATCTTTTCCATAGCAACTCTGCTTTAATGAATAAATGAAAGAGACCAGCTCCAGGCATGAACCAAGACAGGATGCTAAAGTAGCATGAAGTCTGAAGTGCATCTGCTTTATTTGCTGCAAAGACCGGGAAGTGTGGAGCAAATGAGCCAGAGGAACAGAGGAACAGAAAAGTCTGGCTGCTACCCTGGGGAATCTGAATTCTACTCTTGCCTCTGCCACAATGTGCCTGCATGATGTCAGGTCTGAGTATTTATTACAAGTCATGCATTCATCATTTTCTGCATGCCAAAACCGAGGCTGGACTTGCCAAAATGTAGAAACCCATAACTTCAATCAAAGTCAAATGGCATCTGTTCTTGGATGTTTGTGCTAGTGTTGAGTAGATTGAAAAATAACATTCTCAGGCTCTTAGAAATGGAACATCCAAACTACTAGATGTTCTGCAACTGCAAAACAAAGGTATTATAATCTCTCCTTTCAGCAGAGCACTTGGAATTAAAAATCACTCTTGTCTGTGGAGTCCATGCACCAGGCTACTGGTGTCTACCACAGGAAAGGCAATGAGGAAACTGATAGCTGTATCTTCAGAGCAGGCTTTGAGCATTGTGCAACAAGTAAAGCCTGGCATCACACATTAGGCAAAGGTCAGAACTAAACATGTCATTATTTGTGCGCTGAAGGAAACAGAAGCTCAGCAGAAAAAAACAGCATCCAGCCGTGACTGCAGATTGTCATTAAGGCAAGCACATCAAGGCCACACATAGAAACTGCACAAGCATCCTCATCTAAGGCAATGGCTAATTCTGAGGGCTTGACTTTACAACCTTAATAATGTTCTTTTAATTTAAATGTTTTCTGTTTGTTTTTTTGAGGAGGACAATTGCTTTCAGTCATGCAAGCAGATTATCAACTAATTCTTTGCTGAGTACGTTCAAAGGAAGGGGCTGATCCTGTCTGGCTAGGTTTGGACTAATAACTAGAACAGTGATGTAGCCCAGAGGCTAGGTGAAACCATGTGCTATATCCATTCTGTTAAATCTCTTCCTCCTCCATGCTCTCCCCACCCAGTGAGAGTGGTTACATCTGGACTGGGAAAAGCTTTAGCATGTACCATCTCCAAACCTTGCTTTGGGAAAAGGCTGTCTGGCAAAAGCCCAAGCCTGACCTAGGAGTTTGATTGTAGCTAATACATAGAAAGAAATCACAAGCTGTCCCTTGAACCTGTGACCTGGGCCCATCTCCTTTGCTATATAACTGGAGTATATGTTTATGTTGCTAAATGAGGCTCCAGCCACATGCCCAACGAGAGGAAGTGGCCTTGTGACTTTCCAGACTGCATGAGTATCACTGTAGTCCTGGTCTCTGTGCTGGACCCACCATGCTGGGTTTGGAAATAGCATCTGAGCATAGTTACAACTATTTCCAGAAAGTGTTTTGTATAGGTGCTAGGGATCAGATTGACAGGATTGGTTTGCTCTGCCCTATGCACAACTCTGGCACCATCCCCACAGACTCTATATCCCCCACAGCCCCATGCACCAAGGAACAGTGCCAAATCCATCCTTCCAGACGTAGAACACAGAAGAACAGACAGGGAGAAGCTTGAAGGACACCAGTAATCTGTAAGGGGATACAGGTAGATCATGACTGTTTTGGGGGAGTAGGCTGGGGGGAGTGGGGGAAGAAGCAGAAGACAAGAGGGGTCTCTAGTGGCAGCTTTCCCCAAGATGGCCTGGAGACATGCTGCTGAGACTGTACTGATGGCAAGCAGCAAGCAGTTTTGCCAAGGCAAATTTCAGAACCCAAAATCTGATTAGAAAGGCACCAGAGGGTACTGTAACAAGCTGCAGCAGATGTTTGGCTTTGATAAAGAAGCTGCACTTTGACAATCCACAGTCTAAAACTACAAGGCTAGGGATACCCAGCAGACACAAGGACCCCAAAATCCCACGTTGCAAGAGGAGTGCCAGTGGCTGGGACATGTGGGGAGCATGTGGGGAGAAGGGTTGTCCTCTGGGCATCTGCTTCCTCTACACTCATATCCAGGGGCAGGGGCAGCAGCACAGGTACAATAGCACAGCTGCACTGCTCTATCACATCTCCTTAATGGTGCTAAGGGAACAAGGACCAAATCTGGAGGAGAGCTGACCTCTCTGGCTTGCCAACTCACACAACAAACAGGCTGCCTCCTGTGATAAACACAGCAGATAAAGTCTGCTTATTTCCTTGTCAGCCACATCAACACCTCTGCTGCTGGCCCTGCCTGTTGGCAGTGCAGCATGGTATGGTAGTGGGCATGCCACAGAGCACAGAGCATGGGCAGGTGGGCACTCACTGTCCTCCTGGTATATCTCTGGGATGGGGCTAAGGATGCTGCAGCACATCTAGAAATGCTCCTGCCCACCCCAGTCAGGCAGGAGAGCCTTGACCTTACCAACCATAGCAGGGCTGGTCAAGCCTAGCCAACATTAGGATGCTTACCTTTCACAATGTTACAGAGCTTCTTGGATCTCTTCTCCAAAGGGTGCCCTCAGGAATGCTGAGCCCTTCATAGGCACAAAAAAACCTCACCACCATGACTGGAAAAAAATAAACTGGAAAAACATAGACTTGATGGGTAGACCACACACTGGATAAGGAATTGGCTAGATGGTGGCANCACAAAGATGATCAGAGGGCTGGAGCAGCTCTGCTATGAGAACAAACTGAGAGAGTTGGGGCTCTGCAGCCTGGAGAAGAGAAGGCTTCAAGGAGACTTTAGAGTAGCCTTCCAGTATCTGAAGGGGGCCTACAGGAAGGCTGGGGAGGGACTATTGACAAGGTCTTGTAATGACAGCACAAGGGGCAATGGGTTTAAACTGGCAGAGGGGAGATTTAGACTGGATGTTAGGAGGAAGTTCTTTGCAGTGAAGGTGGTGAGACACTGGCACAGGTTGCCCAGGGAGGTTGTGGCTGCTCCCTCCCTGGAGGTGTTGAAGGCCAGGTTGGAGGAGGCCTTGAGTGACCTGTTCTAGTGGGAGGTGTCCCTGCCTATGGCAGGGGGTTGGAACTAGATGATCTTTGAGGTCCCTTCCAACCTTACCATTCTATGATTCTATGATTCTATGATTTATTCTCTCTAAAACGTAGCAGGGAGAAGCTACCGTGTGGCAAGGGCAGTTCATTTATTTGCCTTGTTACAGATACAGAAGCATTCTGTTTTGTTCTGTTAGTAAGAACGAGAATGAATGTTACCTCATGTTTGGTTTAGCCACTTGATGGGTGGGCAATTATTTCTGAAATTGGCTAATCACCTGCTCTGTAACAAATTGTCACTCTAGATCCTTCTTTCATATGACCTGGTCAAGTTTTCTTTGTACTGCTGCGAATTTGTTTTATCTAATTCAGGGCTTTCATAAATTCACTGGCAATTGCTTCTTTAAATGAGAAATATAAGCTTGATTCTGTTTTCTCTTACATGCCTGGACAAAGAAATTCATAAGATCTGTTGGCAAATCTCTTTATTTAATACTTTAAAAATGTGTTCTTTCAAAAGATACAACTGACTTGGAGTTCTCACACTTACCAAAGCTCTTAGCAGAGCCAGAGCCAGATTTCACTCAGTACCCCATGCAACAAATTCAATTCAACATAATAAAGGGCAAATTGGTGTTGGGTTGTTTTTGTTTTGCTTGTTTGGGTTTCTGTTTTGTTTGTTTGGTTGGTTTTTTATTAATCTATAAAATGAAACTGCATCTGTAAGATTTTTTCTTCTCTTTTCCATATTTGAATTTAACTTCCCCCCTTTCACTTTTTAATTGCAATCATAGGTTTTTTTAGCTGATTTCTTCTGGCAAAACTGATTGTCTCAGCATGTTCCAAGTCCCAGCTTTCTCTCCCCAAAGAAGGGTCAATCCATGTACCATACTTTTCCTATTCTGGAGCCAGAAGTGCACCAAGCTCCTTCAGCTGTTCTAGATTCAGTGACATGGATCATCACAACAACTGGGCTTTAAAGCAACTCTTTTGTAGCCAGACACAGA
Source organism: Ramphastos sulfuratus (assembly GCA_013399055.1). Classification (NCBI taxonomy): domain Eukaryota; kingdom Metazoa; phylum Chordata; class Aves; order Piciformes; family Ramphastidae; genus Ramphastos; species Ramphastos sulfuratus. The sequence continues at coordinate 11,091 of WBNM01010376.1, read as the reverse complement.
TAAAGCACCTGGGGTGGGTTAGGAACTTCCCCACCATCACTATTAAAATTTACCAGACCAGCTCAGATGGTTTGGAGGTAAGATGAAGCTGTATCTACAGCAAAGCTAATTTTACAAGCATATATACACAACATATTTACAAGTGTTTACAATTATATACAAAGTAGAAATAATACAGAAATCCAAACTCTCTCCCAGACAAAGAAACTACCCAGAAGTGTCTCAAAGCCACCCTCTCTCTCTCCCAGATAGACAAACAATCAGTAAAGCTTACTTGTTATCTGTTAGAAGAAGATATTAGAGCAAAGCAAAGGAAAAGCAAAGAGAAGAAGCATCCCAGAGCAGAGAGGGGCAAATTGTTTACATTTTGGCTTTTTATCCCTTTTAGCAAACCAATGAATGATATAGACTTCATCATTATTTTCTTTTTACAACCAGTGTTCTAATTTCTCTCATTAAAACATCCCAGTTAGCCTCAAACCAGCACAGTGCCCTCTTTCCAGATGTTTATAAAAAGGGCTGTTCTCTCACACAGAATCATAGAATGGTAAGGTTGGAAGGGACCTCAAGGATCATCTAGTTCCAACCCCTGCCATAGGCAGGGACACCTCCCACTAGTATGTGCCATTTCAACTCATTTTGGTTGTGAAGCAACCCCAGACGTGCAGCTGCAGAAGCTAAGCACCACGTGCCAAGCTTCCTGACATAGCACAGTGAGGAATCAAGCCTGAGCTAAGGAACCTGTCTCCAGGCTAAACAAGTCAGTAATCATGGGGTTTGTTTTCCTATCCATGTACTGAGGGGCAATGCCACAGACCTCCAGAAATAGCACCAGGATACTTTTTCTCCACATTAAGAGTGGCATTAGAAGTAGAGACATCTGCTCAGCAACTGCTATGACATGAGCAGGAGCTGATGGGCTGAAACACATTGTGAGAAACAGTTCAGGGCCTGGTGATTCTCCACTAGGTTTGTAAATGCTCCTTGGCTGTCCCAATGTGCTGAAGACTCAGCTTTAGAGTATCAGGTTATAATGCAACCACATCTTCCTTGGCTGCTAAGGGTGTGTCAATAAAATGCACACATGCCCAAGAGGAGTACCTGGGCAAAGAGAGCAGCACTAGTTCCAACCAGCTACCAGAAGTAAAATAGCTGCATTAATGAAGCCATCCTCATGGGAACCTCATCTCAGCAGAGAATAGTTGAGATGCAGTAATAGCATGAAGAAATTATAATACTGTTATTTTCTTTCTCCAGTGCCCAGGCAATGTCAGGCTCAGGATAAGCACAGTACTTTTTGTGCCATGTAAAGTATCCTCCATGTCTACTCCTTAATTGGCCCTACCCTGACAGTCACATAAATGTCTATTTCCCTTTCACTTCAAGGCATATACCACTTTTCAGAAGCAGATTTTTTTTCCCTGCTCTATTGTCTTGCTCCAAAATCGGTATGTCAGGGTCAATCATTGTTCAGCTACAGCAAGGGAAGCAGATGGTATTACCTGGTGGAAGTAGGTTACCCCCAGGTATAGGCTGGGGCTTTTTTTTTTTTTTTTATTTCCAGAGCTGGAAATTATCCATTACTGCATACTAAAAAGGAAATTGAAAGCAGTTCATTTTTTCCTTCGCTTCTGCTAAAACAAGATGAATTGGTGTTTCAGTTCTGTGGAGAAATTCACAGGACCAACCCAAAAGCCAGAGTACAGCTTCTATATAATTAAATGGTAGGCAGTTATATTTTCCAGCAGCAGGTATGTTACTTGAAATGAACCTTCATGCTGTGTATCTGAGCAGTTCCAATTAAGAAAGTTCTGCTTTGAGATCTCGTAAGGCAAAACACACAGTATGGCATTGTGCCCTCGGCTATTAAACTGGAAATACAAACCACTTTTTTGTGGTTCAAATAATCTCCAGGAGATAGCTTTACTGGAAGTTTTAAGCCATATTCTTCACGTTATATTCGTCTAAATTGATGATTTCCATGACCTTTTTCATATAATTACAAGAGTGTTGTGTGTCCATTTTGATTAAATGATTCCATACACCATTATGTTGCAGTTGGTTTTAATGTTGCAGAAGTAATTAGGTGCTCTCTTCTAGCTCTTCACACAGGAGACCACGGAGGACACACTGATTTCTTAAAATCAGTAGCTGCTTTTTATTGCATTGCATTATCTGGCATTTCCACTCAACTGATGTAATAAATTGGTTCATAAATTTCATGAACAATAAGAAAGAACTGATCATAATCACAGAGAGAAATTTATAAGAAGACCATTAAGAACAGTAAAACATACACTTCTGTTCCTGGACTTCCTTGCCATGTAATATTACAAGTGAATGGCATACTTTAATGACCAGCAAATCAAAGTTTAATGGACTTTCCATTGCTGCCTACTGTCTGTGCTTTATTTGAACTCAAGGTGGAGAGCCTCTCTTTCAGTTTAATTTGGCTGTTTCAGTGGATGTTTTCCATTCAGTTAAACGACCTAGAACATGTATTCGCTGGCATTGCTGACAGTAATAAATTGATAAAGTCATAAACATAGATGCTCCAATTCATTCCTTGTACTTGTTACTGGTGTTATTCTCATCTGCTTTTACTCTGCACTGATTTCCTTCCTCAATTCTTCAAAAGAAAACAAAAGTTGGGTCTCCCTATAGAGTGAGAAGGCACATGCTTTAAAAAAACCCAAGACAACACAGTGGGTGCTGTGCGAGTGATTAGGTAGGCTTGCAAAGTATTAATAGTAATTGCATTGCTAATTTCATTAGCCCTCTTGTTATCATTATGTTTTAATTATTGCAGTTATGCCATTGAGTGCTAATATCAAACACTGACAGTACCAATTCCCTGAATGCATCTTGTGGTTGCTGAATGTGATCACTGCTCAACAGACTGCTGCTTTTTGACAGCTGCAAGGTAACTAATGCTGCTGTCTGTGTTTAGCAAGTATCATCCACCACTGGAATATTTCCTACATAAATTTGGTATGGAATTGAGAATTTAAAATAGGGTAAAAGTCAAGCACTCAAATCACAGCAAGTAGTCATTTTGTTGCCATGACTAGGAACTGAATACAAGACGGGAGTCAGAGTCTCTGTGGATAACATCAGCCACACTTCAGAAAAGAAAAAATCCATCTAAAGGAGCAGCCTCTGGCCAGTCTGCACCCTTGGGTGACTCTGGATGGTCAAACCAGGCAATAGCTTCTTTTCTCTCTTTTTTTTGCCTCTGACAACAGAGGGGACAAGGAGACACGGAGACTCAGCAGTTTCCTCACCACTAGCAGCGCTGCCCTCCTGCTACTTGAACTTCCCCATCCTGAAATCAAAATATCCCAGAAAGCTTACTGGTCTTTTAGTCAAGCAATGCCAGATCCTTTCTGCCCACCTTACCAACACAGTAAGGATGGAGATGGCAGCTGACTGTCTTGGGGCCCATGTGTAGAGCAAGGATGCCTCGATCACTGTTAAAGTGTTGAGCAGACTTGAGATTCCTTCCCTTGGCCTCTTATCCTTCACAACAACTTCAGTTTTCACATTTTTAGATATTGCTTGCAATGTCTTCCTTACGAGGAGAGGCTGAGTGAGATGAGTCTCTGTAGTTTGGAAAGGAGGAGACTGAGAGGTGACCTCATTAATATTTATAAATATGTAAAAGGTGAGTTCCAAGAGGCTGGAGCCAGGCTCTGCTCGGTGATGCTCTATGGCAGCACAAGGGGCAATGGGTGGAAGCTGGGGTGTAGGAAGTTCCATGGAAACATGAGGAAATCTTTTTTTCGCTGTGAATGTGACAGAACACTGGAACAGGCTGCCTGGAGGGTCGTGGAGTCTCCCACTCTGCAGATATTCAAGACCTGCCTGGACACATTCCTATGTGGTCTGATATAAGTGATCCTGCTCTGGCAGAGGAGTTGGTCTAGATGATCTCTTCAAGTCTCTTCCAGACCCTAACATTCTGTGATTCTGTGATATCTTGACTGTGGTTGTGTCTATACACAAGATTTCTATGCTAGGTAGAGGTGAAACATCCTTCTTTGGACAGGGCTCAGCAATAGTCCTTCTAGTTTTTCAGAAAACTCAGGTTTGCTTTTGAGTTAGGTCTATGTAAACCAGGTATTTAGGTAAGTTTTGAATGTAGTAAAAACTTACTGCATCACATACAATGTATCTGAGTAACAGTGAAGCACTGGTCCTGTTGGAAGCCCCCAGGTTAGTCCAGGAAAAGTAACCATGCTGAGTAGTAAATAATCATTTGCATTGAACCTGTTTTATTTTCCAGTCTACTTCAATTGTATACAACTGTGACATTCTGCTTCCCTTTTGTTTGCCAGCTTCTGGCCTGAATACAATAAATGTGGTTGTTCAAAACACAACAAAAGCACGTTCTGTCTGTCAGTCAGCCTGATCTGCAGCATCCAAAGAAAGATGTTTTCCAGTCATAAAACAAACAGTAATTCATTCATTCCTTTCAAATTCCACCAAACACTTCAGAGACTTCTCTGTAATCCATTCACTGCTTTATTGACCTAGAATCCTCCAGGGAATATCATAAATCCATATGTGTACTACCATTTGTGCCTGAATCCTTGATTTAACTGAAGGATAAGTTTAAAAATCACAAAAAAGCTATACAGGTTTTTTTTTGGTGGGGGGGGGCGGGATTCACATACATAAAAAGCATCTCAAGTACTTTAATTAATTCTACAAAGGCCACTCAGTATTGCCACAATTAAATTAACTGCTCAGCTTTAGACACATGCTTAGATTTCATTGACATGAATAGGGCTTAACCACATGTTTAAACCTGAGTGTGCACCCAACTGCATTGCCTTGCTAGTCAGGAGACCAACCTAATCCTGCATATGTAAGCATGCCTTTCTGTCCATGTGGCTTATGGCTGGATAACAGCTACTGTGCTTCAGGTGCCTCATAAGCACACACACACCATGCAACAGAAGTGAATTTGCTTGAAAAGAGACTAAGGTGATGTCTAAAAGTCAATTTCTATTAAATGGCTTTGATAAATGAAANCACTGGCACAGGTTGCCCAGGGAGGTTGTGGCTGCTCCCTCCCTGGAGGTGTTCAAGGCCAGGTTGGACGAGGCCTTGAGTGACCTGTACTAGTGGGAGGTGTCCCTGCCTATGGCAGGGGGTTGGAACTAGATGATCCTTGAGGTCCCTTCCAACCTTACCATTCTATGAAATGAAGGGATCAACAAAAATTACAAGGCCACAAGCTACAGATCCCTGATCACACAGCCTGGTGCCACACGGAGGTACCACAGCTCACTCAGACAGCAGAAACCACATTAGTGCTGCACCCTGCTACAGCTGGTACACCACAAGTGTCCCCAGGGTAACATCAGTACCAGCAGAAACCCAGACTAGGCTAAATGTACGTGCTCTAGGACCACAACCAGCTACCTTGGACATCTCTCCAAGGCACATCATAGTACATGACAACTTGCTGTTAAACGTACCCCTTTGAGCTGAAATCTTATGCACAGAGCTCCTACATGACGCTAAACTGCTCAGTCATCTTTTCCCAGACCAAAATATTCTGCTTGGATCTCTGCCCTGACAAGCACAGAGATTTGGAAAACCACAGTTTTAAAGGATGGCAGAATATCAATGCTTTTCCAGTTAAACACATTTATGAGTCTGGCACATTGGGCTGGAGAATTTAGCTTTAACAAAGAAGCTTACACCAAGACAAATAAAAAAAAACCCAAAAAGTGACTTCTCTGTATGTTACTTTTCTCCTATGGGTAGTAATTATTTATTTGCAGTACACTTCTTCAAGGGCTCCCTTGCTTTTGGTAGGCAGGAGAAATCACATTGTGCTGTCCTTTACACAAACTAAGGAAAGCTTCCATTTGTGGCTTTACATAATGAAGGGTTTCACTCACAGGAGTTCCAGTGATAATTACATTTACTGTTCTTTCTGTATTCTTCCCAGCAGACATTTATTCCTGAAAATGTCTCAACCTCTCCAGTGAGTGAGGCAGCCATCCTCTCCTCCAGCAGCTCCTTTTCTGCACCAAGCATCTTTACAACACCTTGAAGAATAAGCCTGCAGATCCCAAAGGGCATTAGCTGAAAAAACTCAATGTGTCGAGGTGCAGCAGTGGGGTATTCAAGCTCTAAGTCTGAACCTTCAGCTTGTCTATCCCCAGTATCCTAGGGGTTCTTATTGATTTGTGTACTTCTTCACTGGAGTGGCTCCTAGGAATGTCAAAATTTCCCCAGAGCACAGCACAGCACAAGCACCTCTGCCTTTGACAAACTTTGAATGCAGAACTCAGGTCTCTTTTTGTCTGGGCATGGCAACTGACCTTACTGAGGATTAACAACAGTGACAAAGGACAACTCTTTCTCCACAGCTAGTGAGGGGATTATTTCATGTATTCTGGATCAAATGGTACATTAACAGTACCAGAGGAACTGGCAAGGAACTGGTAAGGAAATGTCCATTAATTTAACATCTGAATGATCAATGCCTAACACTACATAAATGTAATAAATCACTCCACTTAATCTTGAATACAAGCGACTGTAATGAAAAGAGCCTTTTGTTCAAGGCCCAGTGGTTTTGAGATGTGAATAAAGGACTAATAAAAAAAAGGAGGAGGCTGGAAGAAAATTTTATTTAAATGAGAGTTTTACTTTGACCCTCCAAGAACAGCAGTCTGGTGAAATATCTGAAGTTTTTTTGTTTTTTATTGAGCAATAAACTACAGTGAGGTTCGAGTCTGTGGTGTCTCAGAGAAATTGTTAAGCCTGGAAATCACATGGCTGAGTGACTGGCATGGCAGAAATATTTGGCACTGCAAACAACTTGCAAGACAAATGAGCAAGAAAGAAGAATTTCTTACACAAGTGTAAGCCAATTAATGTCAACAAAAACTTGTAAAATTTATGGTTCAATTTGTCTCAGGTAAAGTGCAGAACTGACCCTTTCCTGTACCTTCTGGGCAAGTTCATTAGCAAATTCACTGGTATCTTGGGGCAGGTTCACAATCCTACATCCCTACAAGTCAAGGTTAGAGGTGGAGTGTCATAAAGCTGTTAAATACATACAACCTCTTGGATCAAGTGCATGCCTCCAGAGGTGCAGGTAAAACATACAGGACCAGCTAAAGACAGAAAGCTGTTCTGGAGAGCTAAGACTTTAGTTCAAAGCCTTCTGAAGTCCACAGAAAGTAGGACTTGTCTCAGTAGGCTTTGGATCACTGTCTAATGCAAGTTCTTTCTTTCCCGTGGAGGCAAGATGGATGTCCCAGCAGAACTCCCAGCAATCATCTAAAAAGAACTCTGCCCTTTTGCTGCCAACAGATTTTTTTCCTCTCAAAGTGCTTGCCTGCAACCCTGCCTGTTGATCTGAGCATGCAAGCAGGCACCTGCCTATGTCCCTTCTAGTTAAAAAAACCTGCATAAGGGCTTCCATGAGGTGTCATGCAGAGGAATGAGACATACCTCATCTTTACATCAAACTGGATGCAGTCAGTCACACTGAGAACAACAGAAAGGAAGTAACAAAAGCTGACTTGGACCTTTTGGCAGCTCATCCTCTTGAATAAACCTGCTTGCCATTGTGTACTGCCAGATCTTTTTGGCATGTCAGTATGTGGCCTCTTCTTGAACTGGTTTTTGTGCTTATTTAAACCAGTTGATAGCCAAGTATCTCTTTTAGCTTGTATGCTACTTAAGCCACTCTGTCGTTCTTGTTGCATGTTACAATCCCATCTAAGATGGTTAATGAACAAAAAAATTACAGAGACCACGTGAAGCATATTTGCATACTTTCTCAAGAATGGTTTTCTAAAGAAACTGTGAATTTTTCACTGAGGGAAAAAAAAAAAAAAAAAGGAAGATTTGTAGAAAAGAATTTAAACACAGCATAAACCTTCTCATCATACAAGGGTTGCTAAGGGTCAAATGCAAAAATCCCTCAAACAAAATGAATCTAGGTAAATAACCCAGCATTTCCACATCACTTCCCCTGTTTCATCTCCTGTAAGACTGCTGGAATTTCTATGCATTATTTTTATTGTAACACCCTAGTGGTAGTTTGACTTCCACACTTTGCGAAGGATAATTGTTTTCTTTAAGTATAATTACTGGCACAGGTTACCTTTGAAAGCTTTTCAAAACTTTCCTCTGTTTACACTTTTGGAGACGTTCCTTGTAAAGTTTTATGGACTCTGTTTGAGTTCTCTCTGCAAGATTGATTAAGTTGATTCATTTCTTTCCAGTTTTGGAAGGTTGCTTTGGTTTTTTTTTTGTTTGGTTTTTTTTTCTTTTGCTCTTGGTTTTGTTTTTTTGGGTGGTGGTGTGCTTGAAGGATTGGTTTCAGGCTTTGATTCTCAAAACTGCTTATTTCACACAGTTGCACCTATACAATCCTTCTACTTGCTTTTCCACTCGACTAAAATTACCTATGCATTATTAACTTCTGCTCAGTTCATTTCTTTTTTTGCCACAGGTAGGTCATATGTCGAGCTGTGTTCCCACAAGCAAGTACAGCTAGAACACCTGTGCAGTCAGGGGACATCCACTCAGACCCATCTATCTTACAGAATCACAGAATTAACCAGGTTGGAAAAGACCTCTATGATAATCAAGTCCAACCTATCACCTAACACCTTCTAATTAACTAAACCATGGCACCAAGTGCCTCATCCAGCCTCCTTTTAAACACCTCCAGGCATGGTGACTCCACCACCTCCCCAGGCAGCCCATTCCAATGCCAATCACTCTTTATATGAAGAACTTCTTCCTAACATCCAGCCTAAACTTTCCCTGGCACAGCTTGGGACTGTGTCCTCTTGTTCTGTCACTGGGTGCCTGGGAGAAGAGCCCAACCCCACCTGGCTACAACCTCCTTTCCAGGTATAGTTGTAGACAGTGATGAGGTCTGCCCTGAGCCTTCTCTTCTTCAGGATGCACACCCCCAGCTCCCTCAGCCTCTCCTCACAGGGCTGTGCTCCAGCCCCCTCCCCAGCCTTGGTGCCCTTCTCTGGACACATTCAAGCACCTCAACATCTTTCTTAAATTGAGGGACTCAGAACTCAGCACAGTACTCAAGGTGTGGCCTAAGTGTGAGTGCTGGGGCAGAAGGACTTCCCTGGTCCTGCTGGCCACACTATTCCTGATACAGGAATACATTGAAGGTGCTCACACATATTTTCACCCTTTACCAAAGTTGTTCAGGATGTTGTCCAAAACACAGCTGATGTGAATTTAGAAAACAAGGAAAGACATTAAGAAAACAAGGAAAGAAATTAAATATCAGGTGTTGGTTGTCACAGGAGAGTCCCAGTTTAATGTGCAGAATTTGGATCCTTTGCTACCTTATCTTTGGGTAATTTGTGACAGTAAGCATCAGCCTTCACTGGGTGGGCTACCTGAGGGAATAAAGAACAAATCACACACTTGTTTAAGGTAATGAGGATAAAAGGAATAGAAGGACTTGGATTGAGTGTAGCCTTGCTTAGTTTGAGAATACTGGTGAGTGAAAAGCTGGCCATGAGCCAATAATACACACTCATAGTTCAGAAGCCCAAACACTTCCCAGGTTGCATCAAAAGAAGCATGGCCAGCAGGTCAAGGGAGGTGACTCTCCTCCTCTACTCCACTCTTGTGAGACCCCAGCTGGAGTACTGTGTGTAGCACTTGAGTCCTCAGCACAGGAAAGGCATAGACTTGGAGTGGGTCTGGAGAAGGGCCAGAAAAAGTTATCAAACAGTTGGAACACCTCTCCTGTGAAGAAAGGATGAGTGAGGGTTGTTCAGCTTGGAGAAGAGAAAGCTATGGGGAGACTTTATTGCAACCTCACCTTGGGGACAGTCTTTTTATCAGGGCCTGTTGCAATAGGACAAGAGGTGGTGGTTTTAAACTAAAAGAGGAGAGATTTAGATAGAGAGAAAATAAATTGTTTACAATGAGAGTGGTGAAACACTGGAACGGATTGCCCAAGGAGATGAAAACACTCAAGGTTAGGTCAGGGATGGGGCTCTGAATAGAATCACAGAATCATAGAATGGTAAGGTTGGAAGGGACCTCAAGGATCATCTAGTTCCAACCCCCTGCCATAGGCAGGGAATAACCTGATCTGGTTAAAGATGTCCCTGCTCACTGCAGGGAGGTTGGACTAGATGACCTTTAAAGGTCTCTTCCAACCCATAGCATTCTATAATTCTATGAATATATGGTGTAATAACACCATGACATCCTCATTTGGGAAAGCACTAACTTTTTACAATGCCTTCAGAGTGTGTCTGCAGTGCAATGAGGGCAGGTGATCTGGATAAAGTTCAGTTTTACCTCATGATCTTGCCTCCCTAGGAGGAGGAACGTCAGAGGAGCCAGCAGTGAAGTCAGTTGACGTGCTTTTCCTGAGGAATGGTTCATGAAACAACAACTTGCTTCACCAGAAGATGAGAGCCAAAGAAATACTTATTTCCTGCCAAGATTTAGCAATCCCTTCCTCTGAATTATGTTACTTCAAGGTCAGGGATGGATAGCAGTCACAAGGACATGGCTGTTTTAATATGCAGTTTATTACTCTTGCCACTTTATTAGAACTAGAATAAGAGAGCTGGATATCATTAGTAAGAGGAATATTTCTATATACCTGACTGCCAGAGTACTCCCTTATAGACCTGGCAAGTTGCAAGGTGTCAGACTGAAAATTTATTATATGCAAGCTCAGGAGTTATTTTTAGAGCTTTCTTCAAATTCATGCAAGATTTGTGTTTCCTGTTTTTCCTTCAGACCTGTAGTGTTGGCTTAAACTAGAGGCCTGAATCAGAAAGCAGATACATACCGTCAGCCACGTGAGCAGCTCTGCAGAAGTCACTGGGAGGGCTGCTTGGTTGCAGTTTTCTGGCCTCACAAACAGATTGATGTGCAGCCCCACTTCTGAGAACTGTGCCCTGCTGCAGGGCTCAAATTCTGCACGTTCAGCAATCACTATGTTAGAAGGACTAACCTGACAACTACCTGCACCACATCCTGGTGCCTTATCCGTGTAGGCAACGATGTTCTCTCAGACTTGTTGTAAAATCAAAGAATGGTAAGGTT
>WBNM01010352.1:11590-23650 GCA_013399055.1 Ramphastos sulfuratus | reverse complement strand
ATGGGACAGGATGGGACAGAACGTGACACCATGTCCTCAATATAGGTTAGCAAAGCTTGGTTCACATATGTGATGAACCTCAGCACAGGTGTTAGCTGAGGGAAAGCACCACGTATGTGTCCTGGGAATGTAACATCCTTAGAGGACATGGGACCCCTGTGTATCTTGTTCACAGCATGGCACCGGGGCAGCACAATAGGCTGAGACCCACCACTTAAAGACTGTGGTGCCATGAACACTCCAAAGAACAGTGCGAAGCCAAGCAGGCATGTTTTTGCATCATCTCTGCCTAGCACCCTGCTAGCAGCAACCTGGGGCACCCAGCAGTGCTATGGAAGCTATGGCCAGCACATGTGTTCTGCTCCTGCTCATCTTGCTCTCCTGCACCTTGCTCCCGTGCTCCCTCTTTCAGTGCCACACCAAGGACCTGGGCACTCAGGCAGGACGAGGGAGAGTTTTTTGCTCTGGCGGCAACCAGAGCATGAGCACCACATTCTAGTGCAGTGCTGGAGAATCAAGAGTGGTGGGTACAGATGGCAGCCCATGTGCCAGTCTATGTCTGGGCACTTTCTCTGTCTCCCATGTCCAGATAACCAGGGCTCTTGATCTGCCAGGAGCTTCTTGCATGACCAGGAAATGAATGAAATAGCAAAAAAGGAAAGAGTGAGAAATCTCAGGATTGGTGGACTTGGGAATGTATAAGAGCAACTGGGCTGGGGGCAGGGTTGGTGGACATCAAATTTTCAGTAGTCAAACAAAATTTAAAATAATAATAACTAAAAAAAAATTTGCATCTTCTGCTTTCTGCTTGCAAGCTGTTCACTTGTGTTCTGAACCTTGAGGGCTTACTCAGATCAGAGTTCTGACACCTTGCTACTGCTTTCTGGAACATAAAGTTTTGACCTGCTTGTCCCTGAGAAGCGTTCCTGTTCCCTAGGCACTAGAAGAACTGTCAGTGCATACAGGTGCAGGATCCTGCAGCCAAACACCTGTCGTGCTCCCCATCAGCTTCTGTGGAAAGCTCTCTTTGGGCATGCAGGGAAAGGTGCCTTCCTTCAGGCATTCTCCCCACTTCAAACCCTCCAGCACCTGCTTTTCCTTTTCCAATTAATTAGAGACACCACATGCCAGCAGGACCAGGGTTTTTTAGAAGAATAAACTACACAGTGTTCAGACTTCTGCACTAAATAGATTAAATTAATATCCCAATCAAGCTCACCACATTTTCAAGAAAACAACCTCCATTAAAGAAAAATAGGCAATTTATTTCTGTCTTTTCACATGTGGTCATAATTATATTTTGTAAAACTATTCCTTTGATTTCAGTAGCAACAATTTTTATTTTTTTTAAAAAAGCCAAATATTCCCCCGCAGTGGCAGCAACCCAGCATGGTAGAGCAAGAAACCCTCAGTTCGTACCTGACCACAAACTGATTTCAGTGGGAACAGATGGATCTTCAGCTTTTGAGAAAAAAAAAATCCAGTTACTCATTTTGGTGCCTGATTATGGATTAAAAGGCTACCCACAGTCTCCTCTGACCATGATGTCTACTACAGTGTACAAGAAAAGCTTAAATTCTATTAAGAGCAAAAGAATAATTTCTGTGTTTCCCTTTTTTTCTTTCCTTTTTTTTTTTTTTTTTTTTTTAATAACTCATGAACCCTGATGTTTTTAGTTACTTGAAAATGTTTGTACTTCATAGTTTTACATACTGATCCTGGGAAAATGTAATCACATCACTGCAGTGTCATTTGGTACTTTGCATATCCTGAGTTAAAGTAAAAACTAAAAACGATAAAATCAGATTTTTTTTTTTTGTTTTACAGTGTAGCTTTTATATACCCATTTGTGGCAGGCTATAACTACTACATCAAAATATCAGGCCAAACATTTAATAAAATTACCAGATATTCCCCTTAATCACAGCTGTCTTTCGATGAGAGCAGTTCAAACAGCAGCATTCAGATTCCAGTTTAAAGAACGATTTCAGAGTTCAAGGGGATTAATGCAGCTCATTATAATGGTAAGCATTATTTAGAAAGTTCAGATCTTCATCTTTATTTGGATCAGATGTTCCTTTTAAAAAACAGTTCTGGTATTTTAATCTGGGCCCTTCATAACTAAAATTTTTTTTTTTTTTTTTTTTTTTTTTGGGTCCTGGTTATTTTTTAAGTTTCCTTAAAAGTGACGCCCACAAAGATATATCTTCTTAGGTCATTTGCAAGTGGGAAACAGATAATTAATGTGCCTCTAACAGTGACTGCAACAAGTCATCCTCACTTTTTTGTTGCTTATGAAAATTACTATAGCATACTATTTATTCGGTAATTACTTTCATATTTGGTGTGGTTTATCAGTAGTGTTTTCAGGTACTTGTTACAGTGGACATGCCCTGTCCAAACCCTTTGTCTCATACCACAAAGATGTACTTTAGGACACCCTCAGAGTAGCCTGTTTGTGGAAGTGTGACCTTACTGAGGTTAAAATTACTCCTGTGATGATTATTCTGCATCATAAAGCAAAGAAAAGCATCAACTGTGGTTGAGAATATGCCATTTACTTTGCTTAAAACGAAATATCTTTCATTAAAAACAAAGTCTATCAGCGCAAATTCAGGTGTTAAAAACAGTTTTGCCAAAGAGTTTTCAGGACTTAACTCAAGTATCACCTTTCTGAGGAATGACTTAGCTCTCATGCCTTGCACGAAAATCCATGGGGCTAAGAGTGAAAAGGAAACAGAGGGTTGTGTTCATTAGGAAACAGAGCATTAAACTAGGGTCAGCTCATCTTTAAATGTTCAACACAGTTCTGGTTTGCTACCTCACTCGCTGCCTTGACAGCTCTCAGGAAACACTGAGTCCTCTCCTCCAACTCAGACAGCCCTTAGAAATGGAGTCTCTTAGCACACCCCTTGCCTCTTACCAAGCAAAGTGCTAGTAATATGGGGCCACTCACATCTGTCAGGTATGATAAGGCAGCCCTAGGAAAAGGCACATGGTTAGCCTTCTTGGTGTGCTTTCTCCTGATGGAGTTTTGTGTTTGTAGCTCAATAGCTAACTCTGCTGCTTCCCATGAACAAGAGTTCATGAAAGCAAATCTGCAGAGTACTTTGTATTTTCACACTGCCATGCTTGGCAGTGCCTCCCCTTGCATCCTTTGCCTGCTTTTCTGCAGCTTGAGACTCTGGTTCCCATCAGAAAGGGCGAAACAACAAGACCATCTAATTGCTGACAGCTGGGGGAATTCCCTGCGAGCAGGGGGACACAGCAAGGCCAGATGAACTGGGTGAAGTAAAGGAAATTGCCTTGTGAGATGACCTGTCCACAAAAGTTTCTTGTTCTTCATTTGGTCCAGGCAGGGCTGTTCACAAGATCCTGCCTGACCTTGGGCTGGCACCCAGGGCCAGGTCCCTGCTCTGGTCTCTCTGGAGTGAGCAAAGGAGTGTCTCGTTTGGCAGCCAAGCAGCCAAGGAGCAGCAGAAAGATATGGTGTTGCCTCTGATTCAGAGTTTTGAAAAGACAGCTCTGAGGCACTAAGGAGCTGACTTCTTTTCAGCAATTGCTCCTGAGGTTTTGTGACAGCTCCCCACAGCAGCTGCCAGAAGCCTGTCTGCACCACGGCTGTACTGGGTGGGACTATGTGGGAACAGCAGCATCCATAAAGCAGTCTCTCCATCTACAGCATAAAATGTGTAAAAGGGGTAAAAAGTGGCAGTGCACTGCCTCAAGCCAGTGACAGAGCAGAAGCCAAACCTGGGCAAGTCACATACCTGCCTGCTCTTGCCTCACTAAGGCCTTGTGCCCCTCCAAACTCATACCATGCTAAGTAAATATACAGGTTCCCAGTAAAACTTGGGTTTATGCTTAATATCTGGCCCTGTCCCAACCGTGTGAGAGCCTCAAATGAGTAAGACCCATAACCTGCAACCACTATTAGCAAGAACACATACAGCCAGCTAACAGGCATGGCACTGAAATGTTAATGGAGGAAATACTGTCATTAATAAAAAGAAATTCTCTTCAGCAACTCTAGTGCAGAAGTGATCCAGTCCAGTCCTTGCATGACATCAGTAATCCCACATTGGTCACCCAGCCTCAGTTCAGTGCCAGCTCACTGAATAGGAACACTACTCCTAAATAAGTAACAGCAACTGTTCCCAGGCTGCCTGGCTCTTACAGTGCATCTCCTGTTGGGTTCTACGAGTGTTCCCAAGGAAAAAAACCACAGGCAGCAAAACATCAGGAAAGGACCAGATCCCATTCTCTTCCCTGGAAGCAGCAGACCAGAGCTGTCCAGGCAAGACCATGGACAATGCCTCTCCTGTAGCAGTCTCTGCTGCAGGAGTTTTTCATCTAACCCATAAATAATAAATGTTCACCACTGTTGCCCTTCTCTATCTTCATTTCAAGGCATTTGCAACAGCAACGATCTGAATAAATTTAATATTGCAGTGTGGAAAATGTTATTATTATAATAATCAGTCCCTGTCTCTGGGGTAGGAGCTACGTGCTCCACTGCAGAAGGTCTCGTGTTGGTATGCATGGATCATGGCTTGCCAGACAGCATTGCTGTGTGCTCAGAAGAGCAAGCTCCTTCCCAGCTGCTAAGCTGGATCCACACCTCCCTGTCAGAAATTTCCTGAGCAATAGCTGATTTTGCCAAAGAAATCTTACATACATGGGATGGGAGAAGAGGTAGTCCAGATGTCTGTATGCAGCTAAAGGGAATATGTAGTTAAAGGGGATATGACCAGCTTGACTCTACACATGGCCACCTGAGAAGTTCTGCCTTACCCCTGTAACTCTGCCTGGCCTCAGAGCAGGAAAATAAGTTTTCTGATTTTGGTGTTTTCTTCTTTTGAAGGCTACTTTTGCTTAATAGTCATTAACACACTTTCAGAAGTGGCACTCACTTCGAAGAAATGTACCTGTGAGTTTTGGTTGAAGTGCTGTACCAATAGGTATGGTCTAAATCAGGTAACTTTATTCCTTAAAAAGCATGCCAAGACTTGAAATGCCGCACATAATTCATTTTCTGTCTCTGATCTTAAAAACAGACATACCCTAGTGTACATTCTGTGACTTAATGCCTTGTTTGTACTCCTCTCAAGTAATGTATTCCTTCTTCTCTTTGCTGGAGAGGTGGGCACAAGCCAACCTCATGACGTTCAACAAGACCAAGTGCAAGGTCCTGCNCTGGAGGTGTTTAAGGCCAAGCTGGATGAGGCTCTGGCCAGCCTGATCTAGGGTAGGGTGTCCCTTCCTATGGCAGAGGGTTGGAACTAGGTGATCCTTGTCTTCCTTTCAACCCTGACTATGATTCTATGAATGAGGACCAGATTTCCAATAATCACTGAACCCTTATCACACATTACTTGATCAGAAACTACAGCAGATTCTGTGTAAAGTGACCATTCTGCTGCGTCAGCCACTCTACCAGAACCAACATGCAGTAGCCCATTTAGATGTCTGATGATCCTGATTGTGGTTACACTGCAATATTTAATATTCCTCAGTAATTACCTGTCACTAACTTATTATCTTATTCCATGTAAACCTGAGGAAGATTTTTTTCCCTGTGAGGGTGACAGAGCACTGGAACCAGCTGCCCAGGGAGGTTGTGGAGTCTCCCTCTCTGGAGATATTTAAGAACCATTTGGATGTGTTCCAGTGTGATCTGCTCTAGGTGATCCTGCTCTGGCAGGGGCAAGGCTGGACCAGGTGATCTTTGGAGGTCCCTTCCAGTCCCTGACATTCTGTGATTCTATGATAACTCAAAAATAGGAGAATCCACAACAAGTGTAGTTACACAGCATTTGGCCTATGTACTAAATATTTATGTATTTAATATACCTACTACAAATTTTAAGCTGCAGTTGCTTGATAGTGTGCATGGGGGCATGAAGAATGGACTTTTGTACTAGATACCCATCTCTGGCACACAGTTGTGGGAGATAGGCCTCGATGACCCAGAGGCTTCTCTTAGCTTCTGTAACTTCAAATATTTTATGCAGTGCTAAACAGGTACAATATGATTTACAAAGACATTACAACCTATCCGTGTAAGGATCCTCTTCAAGTTGACAAATAATGCCTCCCCCATCAGTTCACCAATAGCCATTACAGAGGTGATTTCTTCAGCCTTTCAAGAAGTGTTTTGCAGCTTGTCACCTTCAGACCCTGAACATGTGGATTTCTATAATACATTGAAGAGGCCTATGAAAGACGACCAAGAAAGGCATGTTCAGGTACGTTATCTAGCAAGCCACATCTGCAAAATGTCTAAAGGGCTCCACACCTCCAATGGGAAATTTTTGAGGTCCTTAAATAGAAAAGCAGCAAAGATATAAAACTTTAAAGAAAGGGTAACTTTTGAAAAATGAGACTAAAGCTACATTCTTTGCATTTAGGTTCTCCCCTCTCTAAGTCCAAGAACACCCTTCAGAGGAGTATATTCAGCCTTTACAACCAAGACTGCAAAGAAATTGGCTTCTAGGGCTGCATGCCTCTGGATTTAACCATATGCGTCCTGTTCTTTTTTTCTCATTAGCATTTTGCCCATGAATTGGCAGTCTTCACTACCTGGAGTTTCTAAATGTCTAGATAACCTCAGTGTGCAAACAGACTTTTTCTATATAGCTGCTGGCCCAGAGACACAAGCACACTCAGCCTGACACTGTCTGGATGCACCAGCTGTACTGGATACACACAGAGCAGATGATGCAGTGTGGCACCTGCTGGGTGTGGCAGATACCTCTCTAAGGAATTAGATTTACTCTGTGTGGACAGATTTCCTTTGTAGCTTCTGGGCATCTTAGACTACAGCACATATGTCACACACAACACAGGTGTGTCAAGCAGCAAAGCCTGGACAGAAACAGGAGACTTTTGGTTCCTAACACTGGAACATGCCTAATAAATACTGTAATAAGGGAAATGGGCATTTTAATACTGGGTTTTGCCTCGAAGAGCCCTACAGTACCACTGTTTATTCCAGGTATTTTCCATATTAGCTGACAATGTCACAGCTAAATGCAGTAATTTAACACTAAATCACCCTTAGCAGGGTTATGAAGAATTATTAACAGAGGTAAAATGCACACATACAGTGGTGTGTTACAGCCTAACAAACACACCAAAGGAGCTCCAAAAAGAACTGACCGTCCAGAGGCTGTGGAGTAACTCAGACATTGTAATGCAATAAAATCCCTTTCTTCCTATGAGGAGGGAAAAATCTCATGGCAAGATTTTTCATCTAACTCTACATGCTTACCACTAGTTCTTACCAAAGGCATTAACTTACCAAGAAACTATATATCTCAGCAGGCAGCTTGGAAGTGGACAATCTCTGAGGTCACTTCCAACCCTGACAATTCTGTGATTCTGTGATCATATCCTGCATCTCAGGGTATTTTAGTTACAGAATCATTTTGGTTGGAAGAGACCTTCAGTCACAGAATCACAGAAACATTCCAGTTGGAAAAGACTCTCAGGATCATCAAGTCCAAATGGTATCCCTACTCTACAAAGTTCACCCTTAAACCATATCTCCAAGCACCACATCCAAATGACTGAAAAACACCTCCAGGGCTGGTGACTCAACCACCTCCCTGGGCAGTCCATTCCAATGCCTCGTACATGTTATGACCAAACAGTGTCAAGGAGCTAGGAAATGTATTTGCTGCATTAAAATGAGGTCTTTGGCTCCCTGTGTGTTGTCAGGCTTCCGAAGTTGCTGACAGTGCCTTGTTCATAATAATTTGTTTTGTATTTGTTCTGTTCACAGTTGCTGTTTAAGCTAATTACATCCTTACCCTAGCAGACTATGTGAGGGAAATGAAGGTTTTCTAATCTTTCAAAGTCTATAGCTACCCTATGAACATGGATGCATAAAAGACCTACAAATGCTGCATTTATGAAGACTACTCTCACTCCACCCTTCTTCACTAAAATATGCAGAAGACTGCAACTGCCAGCACAGTCATCTCTAATTACTGCCCTGAACAGCAAAGGTCAGCACATTACACCTGATCAGGTTAGGACCTTGTCTGTATGCTGAAATGAAGGAAGTTTTTGAGCCAGTCTGAAAGGGATGGGGTATTATCAGGTGACATCAGAGTACTTTGCCAAGAAAACAATCCTATCAAATGAGAACACAAAAAAGTATTAAGGGCCTGGGAGAACAGATACGTGTATGGCCTACCCTTAGGAGCAGGACTTGATCTCCCAACCCTACCAACTCCTGATGGAAGTGGTTAAGGGAGACCTGACCTGTCTGCACACCTTGGAGTGCAACTGCTACTTCCCACCCAGCCTACACAAGCACAACTTTAGGGGAGAGCTGTGTACCCCTCTTTGAATGCACACAGCACCTGGTCTTGCTCAGTGCCCACATGCCTACCCTATGTGGATAAGCCAGCGTGGGTGATGATAAGCTTGCTGCTTAGTGAGCTGCCCACTGCACAGGCCTTTGGCAAAGCAGCTGACCAACAGTATCCACAGAGATATTAACACACAGTAGGTCCACCACCAGATAAGCTAGGGAGCTGCAAGCACGTCTGCAGGCTCCTGGCACACTGCCCTCTGCTTGTACGAGAAACCTCCAAGAGGAGAAGGAAATCTACATGGTGTAGACAAGGTTCCTTTTTTATATGTCTTTCTTGTGTTGAAGAATGTGTGCCACCAAATGGTAAGCAAAGATAAACACGTCAAAGACACTGATGCTGGCAACCTGAACAAGGTGCCATTGTGGCAGGAAGGCAGCAATGTGCCCAGACTGCATCAGCCTCTTGGGCTCCAGACACCACACACTTTCCAATCAACTAAAAATGGCAAAAAACGTGGATCAAAAATATTTCACTGCTCTCTTTCAGTTGCCTTTCTGCAGGTCTCCCCTGACTCATCCAACTTGGCAACGTAGCAGAGAGAAGAGTTTCTGAATTTTGAGCACTGGTGCTGTGTAAAGATCACATGAACTCCCTGGGTTTTCCTCGATTCTGTTATGACAAGCATCACTGCTTACTTTCCCTGTGAAGCAGGGCTCATCTATTTGTGATCTGCAAGGTTAAAGAGACTGAGACCAAACTATTAGCCCTTTCTCAAATGACTGTCCTGGCCAATAACTTGCAACCCACCTTTGCTTGACAAAGCCTGCAACTGTACCCTGGAAACAGATATATCTGGAAGAGGCTGTCTATCAATGCTACCATAGCTCAGCTAAAACTTAGGTTTCCTTTACTCCCACTGCTTGTTTACCCAATCCACAAGAGATAAAAAAAAATGAAATAGAAAGAGGCAACAATGAGGAATTCTGGACATTAGGAACAATTAAGATCACTCATGTTGTCTGTCCTCTTGAGCTACTTCAGAGAAACCATCTCACCATGAAGTTCACACACCATCTCACAAACCATCTCACAAACAAGTTCAAGATAAAAGCAGGTACCATACAAGTACTATCACCCTCGTGAAATGTAGCATTAATGTTCTCCCACCCTGCAAATTCTGTGACAGCTACAAACTGACCGGTCTACCAAGTGCCTTTCCTGCAAGCAGAAGGGACTAGGACAATGACGTAGGTTGATCACTGCTTTTTCTAGGATAGTACCTATCCCACCACGTAGCTCATCATGGGGAAGATCACAGCATGTCACAGCCCTGCAACCCTGGCAGGCTGAAGCCCCAGGAAGAAGCACTACTGGCCAATCTCCCTGCCTGGTGGAGCTGAAAGGATGTCAGGGGCTGCCAGGTGGAGGTGGCAGCCCAGGAAGGGTATTAACAGTGAGGAAACAAAAGCAAGAAAAGGAATGAGAGAGGACTAAATGGGGAAAGCCAGAGTTACATGTGTAGAAGAGGAGTGGATGAAAGCAGAGTCATGGCACATGATTTCCCTCTCAGTGCCTCCCTGCTGGATTAGCCTGGCTGCTCCTGAAGAAACCAGAGTGGCTGGTGCATGGCTGGAGCTGTGGCAGACAGAGAGAAAGGGCATGCCTCCAGATAAGGAGATAAACACGAATCCAAATTACTGGATGCTGTCTGCCTCCTGCAATGAGCTAAACAGAGACGGCCGAGCAGGGACAAAGGGAGCAACCTCCAAGCTGCATCTGTGCCTCTGCTAAGTGAACATCTCCACAATTCATGTGAATACTTTGGCACTTTAAGAGTTATATTAACTCTCACTTCAAAAAGCCATCAGAGTTAGTGTAACACTCATATACCACGGAGAAAATCCTGTATCTGCTACTGTAGACCTATTATTAGTGAAGTATTATTATTGCCTGTCATTTGGTTTCTAAACTGTCTTACTGTGAACAACTTCATGCAGTTCACTCTAGATCAAGCTCCTAACCCAACCACTGCTACTCTCCTGTAAATTTCCAAGTGCACACATTAATTTCAAGATCAGAATCTGAGTAGGATGTAATGCAACTCAGCGGCACTCGAGGGTGCGCACAGGGCCTCCCACCATGGAGCCCAATCTCCAGCAGGATTTGCGCCCACTACAGGCAGTGAATAGTTGCATTGGCAGGTCTGAAGACCTGAAGCCGCGCAGGAGCTTCAGCGCCTGCACTGCAAGGTGAATGTGCCTGATTACCCTCTCCGCTTCTCTGCACACAACTACCTGCCTGGGTTTCTCAGCCAAAGGGCTCACAAGGAGAGTAGAGCTCGAGGTGAGGAGGAAGAGGAGGCACTGCCACCACAACTGCCAACCCCAAGCTTTGGAGGATGACTTGGTTTGGAGCTGTAGGGGGGATTCTTTCCTCACCCTGATGCCTGAGCAAAGGGAAGCAGGTTTAGCAAGACAGACAGCAGTGGCTACAAAGGGGAATGTTTCTTACAGTCACTGTGCACAGCATAGGGAGGCAGCAGGCTGATGGGGGAGAGATCGTCTTCAGGCCCCTCTACCACTGAAGGGGGCTCCTTGGGAGGCGCCTTACCAGTGGGCAGGGGCAAGGTGGAGACCGTGTTGAGCAGCACCACGCAGACAGCCACAACATCCCATAACTTCATCTTAGATCTCCTTCCAACACGGGCCCCTGGCAGGGAGGAAAGGCAGGGTTAGTCCCTGGCTGCTGCACTGCCCCAGCCCCAACCCCTCCCTGATAGCCCTGAGACAAAGCTCAGCAGCTCTGCACCCCGGAAAAGCCTAGTCCACCCTGGCCAGGCCCAGGGATGCAGGAAGGGGAAACAACCTGTGCCCAGAGAGGGAGGCACAGAATGGCTTCCAGCCCCTCGGTGCCCAAGAGAGCTGCTGTAGGGGATGTGGGTAGGCAGGTCTGAGAAGCCTGAGCTCAGGGACATGGGGGTGTCACCATCTCCCCGTGCTGGCAGGCAGGTCACCTTGTGCATATCCTCCTCCAGCACCCGGGTGGCGCCAGGGTGGACCAGGCTCATCTAAGAGAGTGGGACTGTGCAGATTCATGGTGTCTGTCCTACAAGCAAACCTTCCTCTTCTTTCCTCTTTCCACCTTTTTTTCCTTTATCCTTTTGCCTTTCCCATCCCATTCTCAATCCTTTTTCCTTTTCATTGTTTCGCTTTTTCTCTTCTTCTCTCTTTCCTCTCCACTTGTCACCTTTCCTTCTTCTCTTCTTTTCCCCTCTTCCTTTGCCCTTTCTTCTTTACTTTTCCCGTTCTTGCTTCCCTTTCCCATGGTTTCAACATTTCTTTCCCTTTTCTCTTTCACC
Organism: Ramphastos sulfuratus; assembly: GCA_013399055.1. Classification (NCBI taxonomy): domain Eukaryota; kingdom Metazoa; phylum Chordata; class Aves; order Piciformes; family Ramphastidae; genus Ramphastos; species Ramphastos sulfuratus. The sequence goes on along the minus strand of WBNM01010352.1, from coordinate 11,965 downwards.
TTTCCTCATTGTTTCCATCTCTTTCATTTTACTCTTTCTCTTTCCTCTCCTTCTTCTTTCTCTTCCTTCTCTTCTGTCCTGTACTTTCCTTTCCTGTCCCTTTCCTCATTCCCTCTTCGCCTCTCCTTTCCCTTTTTCTTCTTTCCTCATCGCTCGCCCCGCCCGAAGCCCGCCACTGCAAAGCACGCACCCGATCGATGCCTGCCGCCCGGGTACGGCAGCTTGCCCCTATCCCGGTTTGACTTGGCCCGGACGGCGGCCGCGGGCAGTGCCTGGCCCGGCGGTTCCGCGGCAGCCCCGTCCCCCGCAGCAGGGCTCGGGACGCGGCTGCCGCACGGGTCCCGCCGGCACTCGCTTTCCGGAGTGCGCTTTCTC
>WBNM01010334.1:3759-16786 GCA_013399055.1 Ramphastos sulfuratus | reverse complement strand
GATGATCTTGAGACAGCCTCCAAAAACATACCTCACAAAACAGAATTTGCAATACAGTCACTTGTTCATTTTCTCTATAAGACCTTTTTCTACTTAAATGTAGCATTTTTAGTTTACTGCTCGACCCAGTTAGAATCTCAAGTACAGTTTGTGTAATGTAAATGTAGGTTATCAAGGAATAATTTGGGTTTGATACTGTCATAAGTCATACTTTTATTCTTCCAATTGATAGGAATTTCTGTGAATGGAAAATACTTGGCTTTGAAAATATATCAAAAAAACTTCTTGCAGTGTCACTCTTTTCTATAGAATAGGTCATCTTTACACGATAAAAAAAGAATGTTTTTCATATCTTTCTATTGATCTTCCTTTAACTATTGAGTCTCAGACTTCCTGGCAGAATATCTAAGGGAAGGTTTTAATTTCTGAGCATGCATCTCAAGTAATGGAATGTATTACATTCTTATGTCGTATTGGAAATCTGTCTTACAGCAAGGCTGGAGAGACCTGGAAAGTTATATCCAAGTGACCCAAAAGTAGCTTTGAAATGCTATTTTAGCTCTCCAGTAAGATGAAAGAGCTTTTAACTTTCTTGCTACTATTATAATTTCAGAGTGACAAGTGATAAAAGCAACATTGGACTGAGTGCCTCCTACAGTTTTAAACATCATATCTGAACCATATATAATATTTTATTGATGGGAGTCAGGAGTTGTTCATTCCAAAATTCCTCTTTTTATTTTTAAGAGGTTATGGTTTTGCATACTATTTGATGTGCATAGACAATACAGTAATTAGCTGTACAGACATCAATAACATACATAGATCCCTCTATTCACAGCTATTTGAATGCCAGTTAGCTTGAACAGATAAACAAAGATAATGATGAACTGTCAGTTGAGGTGTTTAGAAGGCAGGTAGTGTGACAGAAGATGACAAGGAAGGAAGAAAATGAGCTGAAGCTTGCAGGGGAAATAAAAAGGCTTATAGAAACCTCTGAGTATGCTGACACCAGCTCTTTGAAGCACATTTTGAAGGGGGATAGCTGCACAATGAATACATGGAACAAAGCCCACACAAGTTATAAATGCATGAATATACGTCTTTCTTGAAAGTACCTGGAACCAGGTTTTGACCTGCTTTTTAGACCCTCTGGTTTTTCCTCCAAAATATTGTATACTGTCTGCTGTCGCTCGTCCTTTTATTTATAGGACATACCAAAATAGTAGACCTTATAAACTGCTTTAGTCTTTATTTAAGACTTCAAAAACTGAAAATTGTGGCCCACGTTCTGTGAAGCAAAACAGATTTTCTCTCACAACTGGTAGGATAAAGAAGTTGCAGTGTTTTAGTGTTATTTTGAAGTATGTGTTCAAGGTTCCAGCACTGGAATTGAATAATGATTCTGAAAGCTTTTTATTTTGATACAATGGGTGCTTTTAACATGCCACTCTGTAAGTTTCATTGGCTTCTTACAAATCATTCCAAAGAGATCCACAACTGTAAAAGAAACATTTGGCATATCAGCATTACCATCTGTTTTTTCTCTTCAGAACTGGCATAATGTGGAGCTAAGCATAACAAATAGATTGATTTTTTTTTTTTTTTTAAAGAAGAAAAGGTTACACTTCTCTTTTATTGGGCTTTCTTTAAAAACTCTACAATTTAATTGTTTTATAATCTCCTCACAAGATTATTGTCCCAATCCCACCTCAGAATAATAAAGATGACAGAGAGACTATACTGGTCAGGCCTCAGATAGGTCTGGATATCGGACAGCAATAAAACCTGAGATACTTATTCCCTTAGTAAAGGTGTTTGGTGCTCACTGTGGTGTCCTGAGCTGTGTACCAGACATGCAGACTCCTTAGAGGATGCATGTGTGACAGTTACAGAAGAGCCATCCCTGTAAATGGGGATTTTGGCTAAGGGCAGGCCAGAAACCACAGAACTGCCTCTAGGCCAAATGATTGATAGAAAACACAGACTGCAGGGATGTGTCTTAAACTTGTTTTGCTCAAGTTTGCATGTTGCAGAGCAGCTCAGCTACCCTGAAAGGATGTTAGAATGTGTCGTGCAGGCAAAATTAGGGCTCATCTATTTTACATTCTGGAGCAGAATAATTTTCCTTTCTTCTAGTATAGATTTGTCCACAGAAGAAAAATTCCAAGTTTCTATCAGCTTTGTTAGCTCTTTCTTTAATCTGCTTCACACAGGGAACCACATATTCATCTGTTCCAAGACTGTATTAAAACACATAGTAATGGGGTATCACTCTGTTGCTTTCTTCCTGTAGGAGATGCTTGGAAGCATCGCACAGTAGGGGCTGTTAAAATCAGGATTTTCACAAATACTACATTGTCATTTAAGAAGGATGCCACAATAATTCTTCACAGAATCACAGAACTGTCAGGGCTAGAAGGCGCCTCAAGGATTGTCTAGTTCCAACCCCACTGGCATGGGCAGGGATATCTCACACTACATCAGGTTGCTCAGAGCCCCATCCATCCTGGTCTTAAAAACCTCTATTTATCTGATGTATCGTAGTTTCATACAGGAATCAGAATTTAAGGTGGAGTGTAATCCATTCCCTATAGGCTAGATTTAGGAACTCTATAGCTATACTTTGATTAAAACAGTTGAATCTGGAATTTTGCTGAATAATTTCATATAAAATTATTCAAATGATTGGAACACACACCCCTGTGAATATAATGCAAATGTATTTGTTAATGTCAGATATAATTACTCATCCAGTTTCCATCCCCATCTCATTTAAGTTCAAGAATGAAACCTCAATTATTTCTTTTTATAGAAGGTTTTTAAGCACACTATTAAAACACATTGAAATGGGAAACATCTACATTATTAACACAGAAATAGATGACATGAGGTGAGGAGGGGAACATGGCAAATTTCAGAAAGATTTTGAAGTGCAGGTCAAATAGACAGATTATGATGTATATTTAACAGTACTTAGTGTTAGGCAAATATTAGGTGTTGCTACAGTTAGGCTTGTCTGTGAAGCTCTCTACTTTTAATGGGAAATTGGATAATTCAAGTGTCTGCAATACTCAGCTCAGTCAGCTTCTGAAAGAAGTTCCTTTTGGTGTCATAAAAAAATCTGCAATTTAAGGAAAAGGGTGGTATTTCCCTCTTGCCTCCAACAGGAAGGCTGCTTAGAAACCACCTAAACTCCCAACACTGGAATTTCTTGTACCATTTCAGGTAGATTCCCTGTTGGGCAAAACTTGTGTTATAATGAATTAACCTCCTTAAAATGTGTATCAGGTTATTTAAAATAATCTGGTTATTTAAAATTATCTGATGCAATATGCAATGTCCAAGTGAAAAGGAGGTACAGGTTCTAAAGGCATTTTAAGGTAACTAACCATAATAGCACTGCTCAGAATTTGAGTTAGTTGTAATGTTATCAGTGAAATCCACTTCCCATTGAAGACAAACACCAAACTCTGGTGGATTCAAAATGATTTCACTGGATGATTATCAATATGACAAACTAGCTACAGTTAATGTTTCTCAAGTAAATATGTGGCCTATTAACTTCCTAAGAAACACTTGCAAAAGAGATGCTTTTTTGTAGCTTTCTGATGTATTAAGATAGCACCTCCAATGGCATCCTGGCCTGTATCAGGAATAGTGTGACCAGCAGGACCAGGGAAGTCATTCTGCCCCTCTACTCAGCACTGATTCGGCCCCACCTTGAGTACTGGGTCCAGTTCTGGGCCCCTCAATTTAAGAAAGATGTTGAGGGTACCTCAAGGTGGCTGAGGGGTCTGGACCACAAGCCCTATGAGGAGCAGCTGAGAGAGCTGGGGTCGTTCAGCCTAGAGAAGAGGAGGCTCAGGGGAAGAACTTATTGCTCTCTACAACTACCTGAAAGGTTGTAGCCAGGCTGGGGTTGTTCTCTTCTCCCAGGTACCCAGTGACAGAACAAGAGGACACAGCCTCAAGCTGTGTCAGGGCAGACTTAGGCTGGATGTTAGGAAGCTGTTAGGAACAGGCTGCCTGGGGAGGTGGTGGAGTCACCATCTTTGGAGGTGTTTAAGAGGAGGCTGGATGAGGCACTTAGTGCCATAGTTTAGTTAATTAGAAGGGTTAGGTGATGGGTTGGACTCGATGATCTTAGAGGTCTTTTCTAACTTGGTTAGTTCTGTGATTCTGTGATTATTACCCAGGATGCTTTTGTGCCCAGAATCACACCTATGGATTCACTTAAATTCATGAGTAATTAGAGAATTTCAGTTCTAATTTTTCAAGCTGTTGCCATAACATACTAGTAACTATTTTATGGTCTTACTAAATAATAATTACAATTCCTACTATCTGTCTACACTGATTAAGCTAATTATGATGCTTCCTGTCTCAAATTATCCTTCTATCACTGAGAACTAACCAGAAGAGCTGCTTTTAAAATATTCTATTAAAACACACAAACATTTGCTCTATCTTGGTCCGTTTCGGTGTTTCCAGAAGAACAGAACATGGCACAGGCATTGTTGCAGCAGCTGAGCCAGCCTGGGCTGAGGCAGGGCTCCGGGCACGGCTGAGGCTGCTCGGGCTGTTTAGGTCTGTCAGCGCTCTTCCATAGCGGATGTGGGTTTGAATACGTTGTGGAGTCCGTGCGCCCATTTGAGGGGCTTTGTCTGAAACAGCCGTGAGGACTGCTCGTGAACTGCAGGCAGCGTGAACGTTCTTGTAAATGCCTGGTGTTGGAGCTGCGATGCCAAGCGCCGAGCCACGCTCACAACGCGCGGAGCTGTACGCATCTGCCTACCCGCTCGCTTTGCTCGCTTTGCTCGCTGCTCCCCACCCACCTTTGTCCCTCCTGCTACCCTGCCTGCTGCGGGCGCCCCGGCGACTCCCTGAGCGCGGCCCCGCGGCATCCCCGCTACCAGTGCTCGGCTCCCACCATTTCTGTCAATGTACTCTTCTCTGCATTTCCTCTGTAATAGCTTTGTGACTCCTTTTCAAACCTATTTCCGTCATGCCGCAAGGGCTCTAAGAGTATTTGTAGTTTCCTACTCTGCAGATCAGAAAGACTTTCTTAGTAAAAAAGTTAACTGTAACTTCATGTCTTTTAAACTCAGATGTGTTTCGTGGTTTTGTTTTGTGTGGTGTGTTTTGTTTTTTGTTTTGTTTTTTTTTAAACCACCTTATCCAGTTACCTTTGAAAATTGAATTTGTTTTTTTACCTGTTTTAAAAGACAAAATAGCACAGTGTCACAAAAACACCTTTCTTCCCTCAGAGGCTTGTGGAGATGATGCTTTGAAGTCAGGACCATAAGGTTGAAATTTTCACTCAGAATTAAAATGGAGGAGTCATTGATTCCTAGACTGCCTTTATTACTTTCATCTGTATGCCATCAGAGCCGAGACAAATAGTGAGGCTGTGTAAATCGATCATGTCACTAGTAGACATTTTAAAGAAAGTAGCAACCCCTGTTTTTTCAGATCTGTAACTTCTTAAGATGAGCTCGGATTTGTTATGTATGTGGTGTGTTCATGTGTCCCCTCTTGCTGTACTGTGTACCTTAACCTTCAAAAGGTAAAGCATGCTTTGAGTTTTCAGAAGTACATTTGCATGTGTATGCAAAATACATTGAGGCAAGTGAAGGGTAAGCTTCAGATTCCACAGCTCAGCTGAGACTTATCTGGGCTGCTACCAGACATTGAGCTTCAACATTTTCTACTGTTAATATATGTTGTATCTGGTATACAAATGGCCCTAATGTTTTATCAAAGATCAGTGTTTTCCTGTTGTGGAAATCTCCCACCCTCCCAAATACACATGATCTTCATATCTAAATACAAACAGAGCTGTATTTCTAATGGGGCGGAATGAAACATTCCTTTTCCAGTTCACTACAATATTTCTTTAACTTGAGGGAGTTAGAGGAATTAAACTGAATAGGAATAGGTACTAAGCTTAAAGCATGTTTCTGTTGAGAAAAGATTTTATTTCTGCTGTCTTATAATGATTTTGAAATTCAATTGCAAAAGAATAATCAAAATACTGTCAAATGAATTTGGCTGCTCTCTGAAGGTTCCACTTGCCCACCAAGTCAAGTAGAAAGGGTCTCAAATGGTCTTGTTCAGGTTTTGTATATTAATTAGAATATTTTAAATACTACCTTACCAGCACACAAAAGATACAGGTATATGTTGAAGTTTGGACCTGAATTACATGGCAGATAAATCTATAAATTACATAAATTACTAATTCTAATTTGAGAGATTGGTGTTAAATTAGACAAATTATATTGTCAAATGAACTGTCTTTGCTAACTCTACCTGCTTTGTGTTAGGCTTTGTCCTTCTATAACTGAAAAATTATGGTAAATATTTGTGCTTGGAGTTAATAGGCAAAGATGTTTTAATCTGGCTTCAGCTGGAGGAACACAAGACAGATGAAGAAATAGGATGACTTTCTACACGTATTTCATTCACCTTACACCTTATCTGTTACCCAGTAGTTTTCCATCTGACAAACTGCCATGTTTATCTGCTCCAGTACGTTCATTTTGGGACAGTGCAGTAATTCCTTAAAGAATACAGATGAGTTTCTTGAACTTCAGCATCTTAAGCAGATGACACTGTTCAATACAAGAAGTTCTGATAACTCTCTTTTTTTTTTTTTCTTTTTTTTCCCTCCTCTCCCACAAAGAAGCAAAACTATTGGAGACAGAAATAGGTTTTGTTTGTCTCAGGAAAAATATGAGCTTTATTCTCACTTGCATTATTATAGCTATTAATCTAAGAGATTATATAATGATAATGTCACATAGATACCTACCTGCAGTATTAGTCTAAATCATAATTCAGCCTTACCAGTGCTTGTCACATCTTTCTATTTTAGTCCCATTGGGCATGTGAGAACAAATGGTGACTGGCAGTTAGTTACTCTAGTGTCGGGTTTTCATTGTCTCTGTTCTATTTTACAGTGCTTAACTTCTGAGCAGAATTGGTTGCTTCTGTTCTGAAGGCTTCAGGAAGTTGCATGCCCAATTAGGATTACTACTATGTATAATTTCCATTTTATGGAAGATGTGTGCTATTGAAAACCAGTCTATTTCTCTGTGGGCTTCCTTTTTCAGATCTGCAGGAGAGTTACAAATTCCTAAATATGCAAGCGTTTGTTTATAGTTGAGTCAGCCAAAGTCTTAATATTTGTGTTGTGGAGTTCACGCTGCCAGACTGAAACTGAGATTTGTTTTTACTGCCTTCTAAAAAGCCTTATGTTTTTTCATTGAGGTTCATTTAATTCCTTTAAAAACAAACTTACGCGTGCCAGCCTAGTCAAAATGCCAAGATAATTTGATAGATGAACCTTTCCAAGGTTATCTTGTGTGCTGTGCTGCCAGCTAATGATGTGTCCATGAGTGCCATTTGTATGAACAGCTTTTAGGAATTCAGATGCATGTCTCCTAGATCAGGGTTAAAATGACTTCTGCCTGTCACATAGTCTGACTAATAAATGTTTTGGTAATGCGTTTTAGGTTAGTTATATTTATGATCATATCCTAGAAATGAGAAATTTTAAATACTTCATTGTATATTATTGCTCTTCAACCAGTAGATCAGGGTGCTTACTTCTAGTGATATTTTCATTGATATAAAGTTTGTGACGCTTACCCAATTAAGGTTATATTTAAACTTTTTCATCCCCTGAAGGCTCTTAGTATCTGCAGTCAGCAGCCACACCGTAGTTGTGACTGTTTAATTATGTGCAATTAATTGGGTCACAGCTCTGCATGTTAGAAATAATGTTCATAAAGAAAAGCTAGTTAAGATATAAAGTGAGTTGCAGCATTTTTATTGTGTTTAATTTCTGTTTCTGGCAGAACTGGGAGTACTTGCTAGTTAAATGTTGATGGATTTATCATGGATAGTAACTTCCTAATTTCAAGAGATGAGATGTGTTTATATCAACTTCAATTTGCCAAAGCAAACAATGCATGCTTTAATTGAAAACAAATGCCCTTTTAAAATAAAGCAATAGTAACTTTATGTACCACTGAAAATATGCCCCCCTCTTTATTTGTGGGAAAAAAAAGTCAGACAAAGGATATACGTAGTGAAAGATGGGTGAGAAGAGCTTCCTGAAACATAACAATCAAACAAAATCCTTTAAAAAAAAAAAAAAAAAAAAGCTATAACCACAGTTATCTGGCTACTGCAGTTATGCAGACATCACTATTGTTATATGAAACCTCCAGGTGTTCGTGTTTCAGAATTTAAACTTGATAAATGTACCTACACTTGTGAGCATGCACATACACAGCTGATAAATTAGTGTCCTTTCCAGATTCTACCATCCAGGAAAAAGCAAGATACACTGGCTCCTATAAACACATTTTAAGCATAAGAATTTGTTTAAGTGTCAACCATTTTCATAGAAGTTAGGAAGTCAAAGTTACCTTTGTTAGATTAAAAAAAAACCCCAAGCACCTTGGCAAAGTAGAATCCAATTGCTTATAGTGATTGTAGCATTATAGTAAAATATACTTTAAAAACTAGCTATGATAATGCTGAATGTTATGTGTTAGTACTTGATGCTTTCATGTAGTGCCCTTCCCTTTAATTGACAAGAATTTAGTTCATTAAGATTATACTAACATAGGAAAAAACCCAAATCCTCTTTATTGCTATGTTAAAAGTTATATTTAGAGGCTGTAGTAAACAAGGTGTTAAAGCTTGGCCTGAAAGCTCATGTACTCTTCATCAAGATTAATCAGCTTAATCTAACATCTGAACAGATCTAGATAGCTGTTAGCTAAAGCTGTTGTTAATCTTAGTTTATTCACAAAAACACTGATTTTTTTTTTTTCCTACAAAACTCGAATAAGCTGAGGAAGAATACAGTTTTTTCTATCCCTCTTATGAGATTCTGTGATTTTGAGAGTTATTGATGATTATTTTATAACCTGAGTTTAGAATCTTTCAAAAGATGTTTCAAAAATTTCTTTTTTGCCTTTTTCTTACTCTAGAAATATAATTTCAAAAGTATGTAACAATACTACAAGTATCAAAAGTATCACTCCTGTGCAGTCAAAGAATATAGTACAGTATTGCTGTTGAAAATTCATGATCTTTAGCTGCAAAATGTTAAGAAAGAATGAAACTTACCTACCAGTCTCCTTGAAACAGATTGTTAATGCTTCTGCCACTGTTACAGTAAGGCCAACAATCATCTTTTTCTGAGTCAGGGTTTAATTTTTAAAGAGGTGAAAAATTACCATGATCTGCTGAACTGCAGTGTAGTGCACTCTCAGTTTAGATGATAATTGCTGCTGTGAGTGAAATGAGTTAGCTGCAATTTCAAAGTTGGAGTGTATGCAACTGGAATATAGTGGAGCAGGTTAGAAAGGGTTAAGCACTGCTCTGGAGAAGACAATCATTCCTAAGTGTAAAGAACGAAATTGTTTTCTGGATGATATTTATCAACTGTTGGTATGACTAGTGCCTAGGAATGGTGCAGGGATTCAGCTACGTTAAATACAGATGATAAAAAGCTTTTGTTTAGCTGCAGTTTACTGTCTGAAGTGCAGAACTATGTGTGATGGAAGTTTTAGCTGGGGTATTAAGAGCGGTGTCCTGGGATGTCAGTTGTTACCTAGTGAATGTTGTGTATACATCACTACTTATCTTTTTCCAATCAAGCATTTAAACCAGAAAGCGACAGGGATTATGATTTTTTACTTCTGACAATGGGTGGTTATTATAAATACTGACATAAACCTCTGACAGCTCATCTCAAGTGTATGTTTGAGATGGAGGGCAGACCTTGCTATCTTATTTTTGCTGTAAGAACCACCAAGCTATTCAGACTCTGGGATGGGCTGTTTGGACAGCTGGTCCCTCTGTTTCATAACTGTCTGAAAACAGAGAACCAGATGGATTTTGTATCTGTAAAAGAGGCCTTTGGGACTCTCTGACAATGAGAGTTTGTAGTGATATAGTCAAAGCCTTATGAGGACAAATGTTCATCACTTACTAAAAGGATGTGATGTGTAGTAGGGATCTTTTTTTGGTATGCACTCAATTAGAATCTTGCAGAGTTTGATAGCTGGGAATTGCAGCCATTGCCTTAAGCCAAATAATAAAAATAAACATTGTTATGCTATTAAATGAGTTTTGTTTGGGGTTAATTTCAGAGATATGTCCACATATGCAGCCTTTTAAATGTGTTTAGTGTAAAATTTTATGTGTACTTATTCATTAAGATTCTTGTTTTCTCCAGCTAAGGTTGGAGTCTTTGTGTATGCATAGTATCCATTACATACAATCTACTGCAAAACAAGTATGAGTGAGCACATTTGTATATATTTATGCATCTTCTGTTTACTTCACATATGCTGTGTAACAGTGTAATTAAACCTTATCTGTTTAAATACTAAAATGGAGCTTACTGAGAGCTCTAAGTTGTTATGCCATAACAAATGCATCACATAAAACAATTTATTACATGCGAAGATAGGAGCTGTACTGAAGGCGAACTCAGAATCTACACCTTTTTTCCAAACCTTAAATCTCACTCCTAATATCCACTGAATGAGACAAAGGGTTTTTAAGAATAAAAATGCATAAAATATAGCTGTATCAGTGTGCTGGTTTAGAACAGAACTTTAGAACAGTGAAAGTATATCTACTACTTAAAGGCACAGCTGTCTTATCTATACAACACTCTATGAAACCTTTACTTAAACCAAGTACCTTTTGGATTGTGGCTCAAGCAGGTTTCCAACAGCTTCTTTGAATGAAAAACCTATAATAATGAAAATTAAAAGAAAAAAAAAACCAAAAACCCACTTTTCTCCCTGCAAAAGAAAAAAAAAATTTAAAAAATTCCTTGTATCAATCTATGCATCACTCTTATTTTTTATCTTCCTATAAAAATATTCTGCTAAATTAAAAAAAAAAAAAGGATTACTGGAAGGCTACTCTAAGGTCTCCTGGAAGCCTTCTCTTCTCCAGGCTGAAGACCCCCAACTCTCTCAGTCTGTCCTCATAGCAGAGCTGCTCCAGCCCTCGCATCATCTTTGTGGCCCTCCTCTGGACCCGCTCCAACAGTTCCATGTCCTNCCAGGATGTCATGTGGGACAGAGTCAAATGCCTTACTCAGGTCCAGGTAGATGACATCAGTTGCCCTTCCCTTGTCCACTGTCGCTGTGACTTCATCATAAAAATCTGCTAAATCTGTCAGGCAAGATCTGCCCTTGGTGAAGCCATGCTGGTTACCACCAATCACCTCTGCTTTGTTTTCCATTTGCCTTAGCAGAGCTTTCAGGAGGATCTGCTCCATGATCTTGCCAGGCACAGAGGTGAGGCTGACTGGTCTGTAGTTCTCAGGGTCGACGTTTTTTTCCCTTCTTGAAGATGGGTGTTATGTTTGCCCTTCTCCAATCAGCAGGAACTTCACCAGTCTGTCATGACCTTTCAAATATAATGGTTTGGCAACTTCATCTGCCAGTTCCCTCAGGACCCGTGGGTGGGTCTCGTCAGGCCCCATGGACTTGTGCACATTCAGATTTCTTAGGAGCTTCTTGAGGGCTCTTTCAATCTGGCATACTATGATTCTGTGAAACCTAGTTAATTCATAATCGCTTTCACTATTACTAATAGCCATGTGATGTCTCTAGAGTGTACAAACAGGGGAGTTATGCAAGATTGTACATTAAAATCATGTTAGTAGTTACAGGAGTAATGACATTGAAATTATATGTTGATGTCTCTTGCAGTTTGACTGTCTGGCAGTATGTTTGACACAGAATTATTACAGAATTATACATAATGTCTCATATGAAGCAGAGTGGCTTAGTTAGAGATGTTTGCTCTTATTATTGCTCATTATTGCTCTTCCAAGAAAACACATTTAATTTATGATTGATATCGTATCAGTGGAAAACAACCTATCAATGTGTTGAGATGATAAGCCAGGAATACAACTGTGTGTTCCAGAATATTGTCAAAGAAAATCAGCAGCTGAAGTAAAGAATATCAGCATGTTCAAAGGAAAAAAAATGCCTATTGCCCAAAAGCAAAGCAGAGAGGAAGAACAGTGAACTGTAGACTTCCTGTCAGGAATATATAGAAAACCAGAGAGGATACCAAAACTGAAGATTAGGTACATATTCTAAAATGTGCATGCTTGTGTGTATAGCCAAAGCGTCAAATATTGTAAGTATTATTCCTGAATTGGTTATTGGAATTCGGAGTACTCCCTAAAGCCCTTGGAGATGAGAATTCAAAGTCTTGCCTGTTGCTGGAGGCAGGATTCTGGTGTATGTGCTTCCTGGAGTATGTGGAAAGATGAACATCAGGAGCAGAAGCTTGTCTCTTTCTCCCATTTGCTCTTAGTGACTGGAAGCAGCTTGTTGCTGAATGACATCCGTTGATGTGCTAGATTGCTCTAATTTTGAGTCTTGCAAAGGTTAAAATCATTAACAGTTTTCCCTTAGATTACAATGCTTGGAAGGGATTGTGTTGACTCGTTGGCTCAGGTTACACTGCTGTCCTGTTGATTTGGAGATTTTTAGAGAGAAGATGTCATTGAAGAAGGACTAGAAGTGTAATTCTTGTAACTTGTAGCAGTGAGAGGGGTTTGTTATGATTTGTTAGTGCTTAGTTTCTTTTTAAATGATCAGGCATATTAAAGCCTGGGTGAACCTACATCTCGTGTGTTGAACAGCTGTAAATATAGACAAATATTGCTGAAATGAATGGTTTATCTTCAGATTTCCACTGAATGCAAATTGACCTTCAAGTTAAATATTTTTGTAACTTAACTAGTGTAACCACTGCTGTGATAATTTAAAGGGATGCTCTAGTTCTTTATTGCTTTAAATAAAAGTAATAGAAGTAGGCATCACATTTGTATCTATTAAAATATTTATAGCTTATTACAGTAAATGACCTGCTTATACCATCCAATGATAAGCATCCTTCGAGTGTGGATTTCAATGATTTGAAAGTAGCTCTTCTCGTTTTGTTGACTTCCCCCCCC